>JAODJW010000040.1:30576939-30598712 GCA_026777045.1 Hyperopisus bebe | reverse complement strand
TATATATATATATATAGACACACACACACACACATACATATAAATATATCCCCAGTTGTTAGATGGACAGCAGCCAGAAAACTGTAACATAAACAGACGTTTTAACTAGACTTCTGTGATTAATTTCATATATAAGGCATTTATATAAGGCGTCTCTTTTTAGATTGCGTATCTGCAGCAGAAAGACAGTTGTGGTTGTTTGTCTGCTGGAGCATTCTGGAACAAAATGAATATTCCCTTTTTCCTTTCACAAGATCAGCCAAGCTCCTACATCGCTGTGCGTTTACTTTTATTTTAATGACCTTCAAGTCGTCACCTGCTGGGATAAGAAGCAGACGCCGTAGGGATGTCATTTTGTTTTCGCGTCGAGCCTCCTCTCCCGGCACAGGGCAACTCTGCACTTCGCTGGGTTCTGCCAGCTCACCCCAAAAGACGCTTGACTCTCTGCGGGGCTGTAACAGCCCAGTCCAGCAGGAGCAGAGCAAGGGCGATGATGGTGGGGATGCTGTATCTCTGTGAGGAAGGACACGAACACACGCACTTCTATATCTTTTCTATATCTATGTCTTTTCTTCCTATTGTTTCTCACAACTTTTCTTCAAACACAAACTGAAAAACAGATGAGAGCGAACACCATAAAAAACAACTTTCAAAATGAGTGTGAAAAAACAATTTGTGGCTTTTTTCCACATCTTCCCAAGGTCTGCCTTTTAAGAGATTGCCACCCCCCACGAGGCCAGAAAAAGAGAATAAAACACATGTACCAAACAACCATGTGGCAGAAACACAGAAGCAATCATCTAAGGTGCATGAACACGGGGCACGTGCACAATAGATACACAAGTACAATACAAGAAACAAACCAAATACGATCCCCAGAGATACCCGTACATCTCAGAATGTATGTAACTAATATAATGCAACTAAATCAATGATTAACAGCCCCACAAACAAAAACAACTTCTTAAGAGCCATAACTCTGAGCATCAAGTGATGAAAACAACATTCTGGAGACATGGAATGAGTGTCTACGCAGGACATCGGACTCTAATGAAACACAGCAGCAGATTGGCAGGAGGTCACGGGAAGCCCTGAGGCCCAGCTGCAGACATCAGAGCTCAGGAGGAGGCATCTCAGTCAGCAACAAGCACTGAGATGGCAGATAGGAAGTGGTGGGGGAGCGAGGCTGCGAGGATCTGACAAAGGGAGAAAGACACCTCCCTCCTGCCGTTTTTTGTCACACATGCCAGCCCCAGGGCAGGAAACCGGTAATCCCCCACTGGGGCCAGTGAGCAGCTTGCCATGCTAATGGTGTTATCCTCCAGGTGCTATTGTTTATATAAGATGTCCTGCATCAGAGATGTTTGGGTGCTCACTGTTAGCAATAATTAGGTCGTTACTTAATATATGTATTATTTTTCCAACTTTTCTACTATCAAGCCAAATCCCAACTGCTTTGGCAGGACTGGGTCATGGGATAATTATTTTTAGCATGGTTTATTTTCTTGTATTTAGGTTCCCAGTGCCAGAGAAATATCTGGGTAAAAAAAATGTGCAAACGTGTGCAAACATTATTGGGATTTGGAGCGCATGACCAGACGAGATTAACGATACAACTTCGAGCGGGGAGTAAAAATGAGTGAAAACCGGGCAGGATGACATGAAGCCCCTGAATCACGCGTTCAGTGGTTTTGTTAAGTGCTAACTCAACAAGAGGCCAGGAGACAGCAACATTATTTCCCATATACACTGGGGTGTATAATCACAGCGCCGACGTCGCTGTCATCCAAGCAGTCGAGCTTCCTGCGTGATGAAACTTAACCTCAAATTACACCCCAATTGTCACCTGAAGTCCCTTGTCACACTCGATGGATGACTGTACTGCATTACTCCCCTTCCTCTGGAGAATGGAGACCGTGCCATTGTCCTCCTTCCAGAGACCATGTATCTGAAAGCCGAAATATACAGTACTGACCAAGCATCCCAACCTGAATAAGGCAGTCCTAGTAGCAGCACAATTCAAGTTACAGTCTATGACCAGCTCTCTTTTGGTCTTTTGGTGATGATATTGTTCTCTGACTCTCTCATTCTCTCTCTAACACACACACATACAATCCCCATATTCATATCTTTATGGGGACTCCCCATTCATTTCTATGGGCAAAAACTCTAATCCCAACAATAGCAACCTTAACCTTAACCACACGTGACCAAACAAAAAACAAGACTTTCTTTATATATAAATGAATTTCCTTTGTGGGGACCGAAAAATGTGCCCACAAGGACAAAATTTAAGTTTAAATAAGTTTTTTTTTTTTTTAACCACAATGTAATATATACATGACCCCCACCCCCAAACACACAAAACAGATATATAAACATCTGCGTTTATATTACACTCAGTTTTGACACAGGGCTATTAAAAAACGTTCTGACTTAAATTATACAGCGATAACAAGATATGTATAAATATATATATAGCGGGTGTAACTTTTAAAATATCAGTGCTACAGATCTGTAGTTATCTTTTAAAAATACAGCTATAAAGGTATATGTTTTCAAAATGGAGCCCCTTCGTATTGTTTAACCCTCAGAAATGCCGGGACCTTTTCCACAGTAAAGAAGCCCGAGTCTGCTTTATAGGCAGAGCTGCTCTCGCTCCCCGTCAGTAGTGCGCGTCTCCAGAGCGTGAAGCCGGAGCTCCGGGGTTGACAGGAAAGGATGGTTTCGCTGCAGCATTCCTATCTGGAATGGTTTATTTTAGTTGGAAACATAATTGTCTGTGGGTTAGCGTTTGGAAGTACGCGTCGCATTGCCTGACTGCACAGATGCAGACTCTGTCGCCCTCTGTCAGCAACATGCTATAATTACACCCCGAGAAGAGCCGAGCCTTCTTCTAAATTCCCAGCCTGTCATCAGCAGTTTGCATGTATTCAGAGCTAAATTCTATAACTGGAGACTAAACATGTGTTTTTCCTACATTTGAAATATTTAAGATTTAAATGTAACAAAGGTAACAGGCTTCCATGCTGTCTAATTAGTCATATGTCACTTCAGGTCAACTCAGGTTGAGGAACATGCACTGATGCAGCATGTTGCCGCACCCACCACACAGCGAAACTCCTCAGGATCCTGGCTGGCGACCCCCCACAAGGTCCAGTCCCACCCTCCTGAAGTGACCATCCATCTGCTGCAGCCAGGTGCTACGTAGGCGTCCCCTCGGCCTGGTCCAGCCACTTGGGTCCTCAGCAATGAGGATCCGGAGAGGCAGATCACCCTCAGGGAAACGCGCCACGTGGCCGTAGTGCCGTAACTGACACTTCCTCACAGTGTAGTTAATGTGCCTCATTCGGGACTCTTCTCCCGAACGCTCATTCAATGCAAAGTCAAACCAGTGGTACCCAAGCATTCTCTGAAGAGACACGGTACCGAAGGACTCCAGCCTTCGTCTCAGCTCACTCGATAGCGTCCATGTCTCACAGCCATACAGCAAGACAGGGAGCAGCAGGACTCTAAAGACTTGGACCTTCGTCCTCTTGCAAAGATATCAGGAGCGCCACACACCCCTTTCCAGCGACCATATGACCCCCCCTGCTCTCCCAATCTGTCTGCTGACTTCATAGTAAGAGTCACCAGAGACATGAATGTTGCTGCCAAGGTAAGTAAACCTCTCGACAAGGTTGACATTCTCCCCGCAGATAGACACACTACTGATGTCTGTGCCTGAGAAGTCATTAAATGCCCGGATCTTGGTCTTTATCCAGGACACCCACAATCCCAGACACTCCGACTCCTCACTCAGTCTCTCGAGAGCCCCGATCAGAGCCTCCATCAACTCCCCTAACATCACAGCATCGTCAGCAAAATCACGATCAATAAATCTTTCTTCACCAACAGATGCCCCACAGCTGCTGGACCCCACGACCCTGCCCAACACCCAGTCCATGCAAGCATTAAACAGAGTAGGACAAGAACACACCCCTGGCGAACCTCAGAGTCAACTACAGTAGGAAGAATGCAGAGTTTCTCCCTCCACTCTGCACAGCAGTCACAGTACCAGTGTACAGGCCGGCCATGATGTCTAGCAACTTCAGGGGGATGCGGCAGAGTCTCAGGATGTTCCACAGGGCAACTGATCAACTGAGTTAAACACTTTACCCAGCATTGAAAGCAGTGTTATCCCCCTGTATTTGCCGCAATCCAGGCGATCATCCTTCCCTTTCCAGACAGGGACTACAAGTCCTGTTTTCCAGTCAGTTGGGATGATGCCTGTCTCCCAAATGGAAGCAAAGATTGCTTGCAATGCCAGGAGGATAGCCTTACCACCAGCTTGGATAAGTTCACCCCAGATGCCACAGATCCCAGCAGCCTTCTCTACCCCCAGATGATTCACAACCTGTGCAGTCTCAGTGAGATTGGGTGGTTCACAGCTGATTGGAGGATCAGCCTCGAGAACCGCGGACCCAGAAATGTCCAACATCCTAGCTGGAGGATCAGCTTTAAAGAACTGCTCAAAGTAGCCAGCCCAGAGGGTCACAACTGCAGTGTCATCCCTAAGGACCATATGTCACTTGTTGAATAAAAATGAATAATATATTTTATGTAACTAGAAGGATGCAGTTAAAGCAGTAGTGGTTGAATAGCAGAGAAACACTCAAGTATCTTGGCTGCAGATGATTTTTTTCTTATCTAGTACAGGAAGAGGGTGTTGCTGTTGGACCCTTGAGCAGCATGACTAAGCTAAACACAAAACTGTAAGCTGCTTTGAAATTGAACATCAATATGCAACTAAGTGGTAAATATGTGGGTGGATTCTAGGAGGCAAATGTCCAGGGACTCAGGTCTGGAACCTGAAAGCATGCTGGTTATTGCTGGTTATTCTACAACACATTTTTGTGGGAGAAAATGGCAAAGGCACAGCTGGTTTCCAAGGACGGTAAAAGCTCTGAGGTGGAAGTCAGGGGTCTACTCTAAAATGTACAACGTATAACATGACATTTTAAAACTTGAAATGATCAGCGTGGATCTATACAGTCTTCTACTTAGATCATTTAGCCATTTTTAAAGTTATAAGTTGAATGAAAATAAAGAAAGAAAACAAGTACTGAAAGTACTGAAGCAATAACAGGTTTCTCCCCCCACAGCCACTAACATTTGGTGCAGCCCATCTGTCACATCAGCTTCTAGTCTTCGTATCACACGGGAGTTGCACTCAAAGGCAGCACCTGTACCCAAACATGTGGCTCATTCTGCTGTTAGCTCTCGCAATAACCGGCCTGGGAAGCTCCGACAGGAACACCTCAGACACGGCCCGTGAGGAGAAGCTGGCCATAGCCAGGGGTAAGATCATGGTGAGTGGGAGAAGCTTCTGGTAACATGGCATCACTTTTGGCAGTGATTGGCTATCGTGCAGCATTTGTGCTGACCCAACTGGTGTCGCTTCTTCACCTCCAGGCACCCAGCGTCATTGGATGATCGATCAAGAAGATGCCTGAACTCCGTGAATTTTTGATGGAGCGCTGGGCATTGTAGTATCCTCACATTTAAGCTCACTTCACAGTCACAATTCACGCCTAGCAGATGGTTAATGCCTAGCAGATGGTCACATTTAAAGTGACTGCTTCAGTTTAGCTATTTAAGTAGGTAATTTACAATTTGTTACTCTATTTTCATTAGTTATTCTTTATGCTTTGGTGTGTTTGAGGTTCACAGACTAATCGCATTTTAGAGCTTCTCGCTTGCTTGTTTGGATGCAATTTTCACACTGTTTGCCTTTACTTGACTCCTAAAGCCATAACCTAGAATATGAATCAGGGGAGGAGAAAAATCCTCGGCTCATTTTCTACAATGAGAAAGAGGATGTCATAAAGGTGAGCAAAAAGTGATTAAATTTAAGTGATTAATCATACAATTTCCATAAATGCTTCTTATTTTATGTATGTATGGCACATTTTTTTTTGTATCACGTGCTTTTTCAGACGGTTCCAGTGAAAAAGATGAAAGCTGATGAGATCAGCAATCTTCTGGATTCTCTGGGTTTTTACAAGAGGTCCAAGAAGGGAGAAGAGGTACCTGAGGAATTCCAGCATTTTCCCCTGAAGTCTCCCAAAGATGAGCTTTGAGGACACCCTGTGGTTTCCTTTGTTACTGCTCCAAGCTGCATAATGACGTCTGGGGTTGAAAGACCAAAGTGTGTCTGGCTCCAAGACCGACAAGGGCTCGGTAGCAGTTAGGCAAAGTTAAATCACTGTGTGCTTTCAGAAACTGCAATAAAAATCTGATTTCTTAAGTGAGATTCCTGTGGTGTCTGTTGATTTCGACGATATACTCAGGTCCAGATCCAGGCATTAGCAAGCGAGGCCCAATAGGCCTAGAGCCCATATGGAACCCAGACGAAGTCATGAAAAAATAATAATATAATATAATATATACATGGCCGTAGTGTTGTCAGAATACCAAAATCATGACTTTGATATGATAGCTAACTAAAATATTTCGATACCGATACTGAAACGATATCACAGCAAAAAACTAAAACATCAGGAAAATTAATAAAGAGATGATAGAACATGGAACTTCAAAGTATTTGTTTTTTTATTAATTAAATAGGCCTAACAACATATTTTGTCAATATCAGTGAAATTAAATAAAATATAGTCTATTTTGTGACAGGTGCAAAGCAATACTGAATACTGAACTAAAATTATTCAGTTGTAGCTGCTGAACTATACAACCACTGAACATTAAACTGCTCACTACAAACTCTGTAGATAATCTACAATAACTGGGTTATGATTTCTGGTTAGAGACATTGCTGTTGAATTTTTCAAATGTCATTTTTTGGCTCTTTAATTACTACAGAAAGAATGTCATTCGCTCCCATTACATTTGAGTGAAGACCAACATTTCTACAGCCAGTATCTTCAAAACTAGACAACTCCCAGCAGAACATCCTTGACAGATACTTTTAAGTTTTGGGGTGAACTGACCTTTTAAACAGTTAAAAAGTTCACTTGTCACAAAATAAGTTACACTCCTTTGACATTTGAGGGACAGGCCTGATAATTGTTATTTATCACATTCACTAAGGTGTCGCTCTTTAAATTCAGCCAAGTTCAATGTGTTGGCTCCCTTTGCGTTGATTTTAACAACTTTTACACTGACTTTTTTGGCGCCTGTGGATTTGCCTTGACTGTTAGCAACGTAAGCAAAATAATGCCATATTTTGCTTTGTACGTCCACTTTATCAATAAGCTGTGGACGGTTGGCAACAGCACTGGTACTTGCAGCCATGGCTCTCCTGTATTGGTGTTACATTCACGAACGATTTGTTCACGGGGAACGAGTCCCTTACAGCAACTGTATTTGTTTTTGAACTATAGTCCAAGTCAACATTGTGCCTTAGGTACTCAAATTTGTTAAAAATGCAGGCCTAACAGTCCAAACGCTAATAGACCTTGGTTAAAATCATGTTAAATCATGAAAATGTTGCATCTCTTGCTTGCAGCAGCTGCAAGCAAGTAGGCCGGAGCCGTAAACGAGGCATTAGCCACAGACAGGAGCTGTCCGGGAGACGACGGCTTCAAGCGGGGCAGGGTGCAGCGATGGAGGCCTTCACTGTGCCAGGTGAGGCGAAGACTGACCTGGCAAGCTCTGGGGCCAATGGGGAGGCTGTAGGTGAGGCAGACTTCAACAGAACAGCAGAGAGTGCCGATGGCAAGTCAGAGGGCAATGAGGCAGTCACCGCTGCTGACAACTGTGGCAGAAGCGGGCATCACTGATAACTGGACACTGGCTGGGCGTGACCTCTCGGAAGTTGAACTTAGGGAGCTGGGGACAGGTAGCAACCCCTTTGCCTGGGCTGGACTCGAGTATTGTGGCAGGGGTACCAGGCCCTGTTGAAGTGACTGCTGTGGGTCACGTCTTCCTCCATTGTTTCCGTCTCCTTCTCTTAGAGTTGGGGACGGGAGGACATTTCAACTGGGCAGCTGAGTGGCAGGGGGCAGAGGAAGGTTTTCTGATAATGGCAAGCAATCCTGATGGGCCTGCATCAGGCATTGTATCGTTCCCCTGCATGCCCCCTACCATCTTAGGATCCGAAGTAGGAGAGATGGTCAGCAGTCTCTCACCTATCTGGTCAAGCAGGATGATGATTCTGGGAGATCCCTGCAGAAAGGGATCCAAGAGCAGATCCTGGTGCAGCACAAGGAGATCAAGATGCTCAGAAGTGGAGATACGGCGTGGATATATGCGGTGAGAGAGCGGCGATCATTGCGGCTCCATGTGGCGAAAAAGTGGCAATCGCTGCAGCTTCCCAGAACTTATGGACAAAACAACACTTTCATCCGGTCCTCATAGTTGGGCCGGGAAGCAGGACTAGCAGTCTCTGGAATGGATCAGGAGGCTCCAACCATGGAGCAAGTCTGACAAAAGATCTCGGACGAATCCTGGGGGCAGCTGCAGGTTCATTCAATGGGTTCAGCCCTCACCTCTTTATCCAAGTGGGCAGGCTGGGCCACAACTGTGGCCTCTGTGTAGACTGTGTTTTGGAGGGCAGACATTGCCGAGCTTTAGGGAACACGGGTTCATCATCACCATCCTCCACCCAGGTGTCCTCCCAGACAATAAAGGTTACATTGTGCAGTATGTGTCTCAGCTTCCCACATCCTCTAATGCAGACCCACTGACATGGTGGAAGGTCCATTTTCAGATTTGCTTTTCCTTGGCAACATAGCAAGAACATTTCTTTGCATTCCAGCCACCAGTGTGCCCTCAATGATGGTGTTCTTTTCAGAGAAAATAATTCAATTATTTATGTTCTGATTATTGTTGACCTGCAGGTTTAAGTTCACTTAAGAAAGAGACCGCATATATTTGCATTTTTTTTTACAAAAGGATTCAATTATTTGTGTTCTGAGCTTGTTGAGCTGCAGGTTTAGGCTCCCTTCAGGGACTACATTTACTTAAAAGACATTTATTTAGAATTTAGTTATTTTAACATAGTCATTTACTAATGTTCCAAATATTTAATATGCTACTTAAAAATAAAATTGATTGCGTTCAATGGAAAATTTGTATTTTTACAGTCATTTCAAAACAACACAATTTAGAGCTGTAATTGCAAAACCACAATACGTGAATGATGATTTTTTGGAAGTTATCATACTGTCAGAATCTCACACCAACCCATGCTTAGTACACAACCTGATTTAAATAAAAATAGCATTGCTTCCAGGTGCTGCTTGACCAGGGCACACAAGGCTACACAGAGAGGGAACGATAGTTTGCATTCCTATGAGAGGAAGCTGCAGAGGCTAGGCATCAACAAACGGACTTTCAGCACAGCTTTCTTGCTGTCTTTGAGCGGCTTGTCCAGGCCCTAGCCCAAGGAAATGGACCTACTCAACCAACCCTAGACTAATTCTTCATTTTATATGTTAGCTACATTAGCTGCAGGATCCCTATTGTTTACTTGTTTTTCATTTTGCACTACTTTGTTGTAGTATTGTTTTGTTTGTGTGTATGTTTGCATTTACAGTGTATTTATACACATGTTGTTCTGTGTACAAATTTTGTGATTTAACCATATGTTAAGCTTTGCACTATTTACATCTAATGTCTGCTCAGTAAAGTTTATTAGGAAATGGTGTTTATGATGTCACTGCCACAAAAAAAATAGTTTCAACTTGAGTTTCATTTACTTAGAAGCACAGGCAAAGGTGTCACACGAAACTTTTTTTGTCGTCACTCATGTACCTGGTATAATACAGGATAAAAAGCTACTGTAATTGGCACTGAAATACCGCACATCACTGAAGCACATCACTTCCTGCTTTTTCTCCAATATGTGGGATTCCTGATCTGGGCTGATTAACTGTGGTGTGAAAGTGACAAAAGTCCCTGGTTTTGAAAAAAATTTCTTGTTCCAGACAAAAGTTCTTGCCATATAGAAAACCATGAAATACAAAAGTCCCCAGTTAAGATAGCCCCATACAGTAGCTTGTAACTAGGAACCAGGTTCCTGAATTTCGGCGTGACAGCACCTAAAATTGCTAAGTTGACAACATCGGCAGTGGCACAGACAGGAAAAGCCAACAATTCACATAACACAACAACACACCCACCACGGTAAAAAAATTACACTTAGCACTTACAGAACATTCAGGTAACACTACAACATTAATGAACAAATATATGCATTAATTTGCAGGTTATATTACAATGACGGTGCATCGCAGTGCATGCAGGTACGCAAAGTGTTGCCAGCTTAGCAACTTTGTCACTAGAAAACAGCGCTGGATGCTGTGTTGCTATTATACCCCCTAAGTCTAAACAGTAGTTCAACAAATAAATGTGTTTTCAGTTCATAAACTTGAGGATAATTGTTCCAGTTTGTTCTCTCCTTCGGGCCTCATTCTGGGGTGAGCTGCCACTAGCAATTTACATAGTTGGATCCAATCAGTTGCATGGTATAAATGCATTATTAATGTATAAATACACTGAATAATTTAAAAGATACACGTGTACAGATACTAATCATAGGTCAAAACATTGCTATATTAGGCTGAATTATAGACGCCAGTTTATAATTTGGAGAGGGTGCAATCGCTGCATCCTTGATATTTGGTATAGAGCAAAACCAATATCTGGGGATGTTTACTGTCCTCTGTACTTCTGTTCTTGAGCATTGGAACTGGTCTTCGGCAATAAAAGATGATGTGAAACAGATACACGAGAACACAAGTATGGTCAAGTACGCATATTGAAAAACACCCTTGAGTATTGGAACTGGTCTTTGGCAATAAAAGATGATGTGAAACGAATACATGGGAACACAAGTATGGTCAAGTACTCATATTGAGAAACATCCACGAACATGTTCCCCACAAACAAATCAATTGCGAATGTCACACCATTACAAGCCAAGCATTCAAGCTCACTCCACAAGGCAACCAGCCTCTGTTTCCTCTTCTAATCTGTGCATTTAAACACGTACAATCAGGCTCATCCATGCATAATCAGTATTCACAGAAAAATGTACAAAACTGTAAAAGAAATGTATGCACTCTGAAGTTTTTATTAGTAAAAATCAATACCTTATTATGACTAAATAATACTTACTGACGTGTGTTCTGATTAATTAAGATCCTAAATGAGATGTCAGATTGGTAATTTGCGACCCCCATGCTGCCCCTAATCCTCTGTCAGGCTGCCTTCTTTCCGTTAATCTGATTATCAGCGTTAACAATTACCTAAACCCTGCAGTCGGTAGACAGGAAGACAGGCAGCGAGAAGGAGCAAGGTCTAGAGGGCCAATCGGGAAGCTTTGTGTGTTCAATGCCGGATTACTTTCCACCTTTCCCCCAGAACCTGCGACTGGGACTGCCTTGTGTTAGCGGGATTCTTTTTGCGCACAACAGGACTCATGATGGAGCTGAAAATCGGCAATGCAATTACAGAGCAGGTAACACACACGACACACCACTAGCTATTTCATCTGCTTTTAGTGAGAGCTACCTTCCACTAAACTGCTCATCTGAGCTCATTCGTATGGTAAATTGTGCTTGTCTTTGTGAATCGGCACCATAATTTGCAGATTATAACCTTTTAATTGCGCTTTCAGTTCCCTTTTCAGGCATCATAGTGTCACTGCATGGTTATTAACTCTTGTCAATGTGTGTGTCCTATTACTGTTAATTTGTCTGGGTTTCTCCTCTCAGCAAATGAACTGCTGTCAAATCTCCCCCTCCAAATGCTGCTCTACTTTAATGTCTTCTACTTCCCTTGCTGGTGGTTTTCTGAGATGTTCATGCTGGAAGTGAAGGTATCTCTGCACATTTTCTTACTCTGTGCTACAGCACCACCAGAGGACACTGCTATTAACACCAGCAAACATCTTCTCTTTCCTTAGTTTTCTGTTCTGCCGGGGTACTACCAAGGTATTCTGGTGACAGGAGTCGTCTTGATTACGGCATTCGAGGCACTAAGGCTTTATCTTGGTTATGTGGGCAATCTGAATGAAAAGGTACAAAAATATGACGTATGGTGAGACGTACCACAGCACTTACAGTATCACATAATTATTGCCAATTTTAAAGAGGCATTCATCGTTGTATCTCTGACCAAGGAATTTCTTATATTTTTAAAAATTAATAAATATAGAGAATCTGACTGCCTCCCGCTCAGAGTGTTGCTTTGTAAAGTCTGCTAACAATTTTAATCAATAATAAAATAAATTCAAAATTATTGTGAAACATACAGTAACAGCTAGCCTTGCTGGAAGATCTAATTTCAATGAAATTCCTCCCCAGCCTATTTGTTAAAACAGATCTATAGATTTAAATCTGTTTCATCTCACATTCATCATTAAAAATACTGCACTTCTATTCCTCCCATGGCTGCTTGTTTTCTGTGCTCATAACAGATCCCTGAGCTCGCTGGCTTTTGGCTTCTCAGCTTCCTGTTCCAGCTGCCCATCCTACTCTTCTTGCTGACCGATGAGGGAGTCATCATCCTCCCATTGGAGCGGGCCGTTCACTCCGTCTACCTCGCCTTCCTGCTCTCTGAGCTCGCAGCGGCTGCACTGGCCCTCAGGACCATGACCCGGAAGCTCAGCCTTCAGTTTCACCTCCGTCAGTTTGGGGAGGTGCAGTGCAGGCAGCCGGCAGACAAGAGCCCGGCGTTCAGTCTGCCTTACAGAAGAAGCGTGTTTCCAGTGTCTGCAGCCGAGGACATTCATCTGTGAGTCGCTTAGATTAAGCATGAATGAAACACACAATGAGGGGGAAAAGGTCTGCATGATGTCAGGAAGGTTTGCTCAATCCGGAGAAGGGCAGAATTTTACATACATACTGTACTTTTCCATAACCATGTATTCAATGGTGAGTTTGGGGCCTATCCTAGGATGCACAGGGTAACTAAGGAATATGATGCCGGTCAGTCACAGACTCACACACAATAGAACAGTTAAGAGGCAGCAGTCCATATAAAACACATCTCTTTTTACTATGATAGGAAACAGACCCTCAAACTAGCAACCATATAGGGGTGGGACTCAAACTGCTATCCACTTCGGAGCTACTGCACCACCAGATATGGGTTTATCTTGGTAATTTTGTTTAGCATAACACTGAAGTCAATGAGTAGATCATAACCTATGTTTGAAAGCAGTGTCTTCCGAGTTTTTCCAGTGACAAGATCTAGTAAATAGCATGACAATACAATTAGCCATAGCAGTGTCTATTTGTCAGCACAAATTCAGCAAAACTATCCAAAACCAATTTTCCAGTGCTAGCTAGCTAGTGACCTGCATGTTTATTTTACCCGTAAAATATGTTGATGGTAGATTAATCATAAATATTAGCAATCAAAAATAAACATTTTTGCCTGCAATCAATTTTAGAGTTTAATGAATGCAGTTGTACACAACCTCAAATTCATTCTTCCTCTTGAACCCAGTGACTGAGATTTGACATACAGTACTTAAAATGCAGATTCAGAAGAAGGTGTCTCTTCCACTAATTATACGATATAATGCACTAGTAGCTTTTGGAGAGTGCGGAAGCGGGTCAGAATGACAGGGAGTGAAGGGCCCTCTGGAGATAGAGGTGAAGGTCAGGCAATTGGCTTCCTGCACTATCGTGACTCAGCCAAAGGCACTGGAAGGAAGCTAATTGATGTGAGGCAGTAGGTCGAAGGATCCTGGGGGGTCCTTGTGCAGCTTGGAGTGAACTTTGTTCATACAGGAACACTGGACCATTACTACATGTCCGTATCGCAGGTTTATTTGCCCATGTGTGTGAGGGTCAGATATTCATTACATTGTGGGAATCTACTGTCCCCGCATTGTGATAAACACCTGTTATTTTGACATTTTGGGTACCATTTTTTTGGTCCGCTCAAGGGGAAATTCAATATCGTAAAAATCTGTGATTGCAATAAAAAACTAAAAAAGCCAAAAGTCTTGTATTTAGTGTGGTTACTCATGGTTAGACCTGGACAGGGGTCTTCGTGTTGTGATTAGAATTTTCCCCATAGAAATGGAATGGAGTCCCCACAAAGTTATAATTACAAATCTTTATTTGTGTGTGTGTGTGTGTGTGTGTGTGTGCGTGTGTGTGTGTGTGATTGTGTGTGTACACGCGCTTGGATTAGGTTTATGTTACATTACCAAACCTGTTTTTTTGACATTGTGGGAACCATCATTCAGGTCCCCACGAAGATCTGTGAATGCAATCAAAAAGTAATAATGCCAAAAGTTTTTTTTTGGTTACTTATGGTTAAGGTTACAGCTGGGTAGGGGTTACGGTTGTTATGTTGGGATTAGAGGTTTCATATTGTACAAATAACATGCATATGCATATATGCATATTGAGACTATCGCATGTTACATAAATTTTTAATGGAACACTTACATCTAAAGTAATATCTTGGACTGTTTGAAGATGACAAGATAATTATGATCAAACAGTTTTGTCGCTTTTTTAGAAAATGTTGCTACAATGGATTAGCCCCTTTATAACAGTGAATTTACACCTTTATAAGACATTTTAAAAATGAAACATTTATTATTATTTTTGAAGCAAAATAATCTATTAGCAAGCACCAGAAGTGTTTATCTGTGTATCCATAATCAACTGCAAGCTGCAAGGCACACTACTGCATGTGAGTGTAAGGCGTAGGTTCCACTAGGTGGCGCTAAAAGATCACAGCAAGGCTGGCAAACCCAACAGGGTTCCCATTAAGACATATGGCTCATAAAAATAGCATTTGAGTAAACACAAGTTCGAATGATATTATGTTATAGATTTAGAATTATTTAAATATACAGTGTAATATCTATGTTGTATTTATTTATAAATGCATTATCTTCAGAAAAGATGTGAAAATTTACCAGAGGAATTTATTTAGAGATTGATGTTTAATTAAAAAAAAAAAAAAACAGGGGGACACAGACAGGGCTTCACACTGCAACCATTTAGTCGCATTTTGTCGCCGTTTTATAACTAGGTGCATCAGTTTTTTTAAAAAAAAAACATTTTATATCCAAAAAAAATACCAGGAGGGAGTGAGGATTGGTGTGTAAGGTTGAGTATACAGCACCAGTTCCAAATTAGAGACGGTTTTAAATTTTTAAGAATCAGACATTTGAACATCTGAAATATGGTTCCACCTAATGATTCCATCCATCCATCCATTATTGTGGGGGCAACAGTCTAAGCTGGGATGCCCAGACCTCCCTCTCCCCAGCCACCTCCTCCAGCTCCCCCAGAGGAATACCAAGGTGTTTCCAGGCCATCCCAGAGATATAATCTCTCCAGCATGTCCTGGGTCTGCCCTGGGGCCCCCTCCGGGTTGGACATGGCCGAAACACCTCCCCATTCAAGAGGCATCCTAGATAGATGCCCAAACCACCTCAACTGGCTCCTTTCAATGCGGAGGAGCACCAACTCTACTCTGAGTTCCTGCCAAATGTCCAAGCTTCTCACCCTCTCTCCCAGATACCCTGCAGAGGAAACTCATTTCTGTCATTTGTATCCGCGATCTCATTCTTTCAGTCACTACCCTGAGCTCATGACCATAGGTGAGTGTAGGAACATAGACTGACCGGTAAATGGAAAGGTTTGCCTTACAGCTCAGCTCCCTATATACCACACCAGAATGGTACAGCATCCACATTACTGCCGACGCTGCACCAATCCATCAGTCGAACTCCCGCTCCCTTCTTCCCTCACTCGTGAACAATTATCCTATTGATTCTTACACACGCATTTTTAATCAACCTTGTGAGGGTTAATGCATGACAACTCCACTTACATGTCTGTACTTGAAATTATTTTCATGTTTTACAAACCAAAAAACTACTTTTATTAGTAAAACTACTATTTAGTCCTGGTCAGTATAATGGCACCACAGCGTACTGCGGTATTTCCTTTTGGGGATTTCAAAATATCGGGATAGTGTTGATTTTAAGATGATACCTGAGTGTAATGCCTGGACAGTATCGAAAGTTACGTATCACCAAATACTATTAAATATTTTGGTTAAATTTGACCCAAGCCACTGTCTTTAGTTCAGAAATACTTCATTGATAAGACGAAGCCAGACGTTACTTCGGAAATTGCCTGCTGCTAAAGGCCAGGCTTACATACAGACATATAAGCCAATGTGTACCCTAGTAACCGGGGTTTATGTGGGTATTATATGTTTTAAAATGTACAGCTGCAGAGGGAAGGTAACCCACAAAGACATGGATGTCGGTTTAAGTAGTGCAGCTACATTTTGTACAGGTGCTCCTAAAATATTCAGTAAGGACCACCAGTGCTACTAGTGGAAGAAGTTGGTCTTACATGGACGAGGGGTTAGGGTGAGCTGGCACAAATGTCAGAAATCATTCTAGGGTATAAAAAGAGTTGGTTATCTGGGGCCAGAAAAGAAGAATATAGTCTATGGGGTAGCACTCTGACATCATACCCTGAGCACTGTACTGACTTCACTGACATTGAGACCTTCTGTAACTGGATTTTCCAAAGTATAATTTCTTATATATTAAATTAGTCAATAAACCCAAGCAGGGACCTCCAATGGGTGCTATTAAAAAGGACGAAATTACCATTTACATTTGTTTTCATAATGTTGACTGACGTGCGCCTAATCTAATTTGGGACTGAGATTATGTGTTAAATTGATCTCTGCACCAAAACCATGATAATGTATGATTTATGTTGAAGTCGTCTTACCTGCACTGCATAAATCAATATTGTGGTGGGTGCCAGTGGTATGGTTATAATATACATGTATGAAACTGCCATCAGAATCAACAGTAAACTTATTGCTTTTACAGTCAGGCTGTGAACAACAAAGGCGTATTTATTCTGGAAGAACAATGAGATCAAATTGGCTGGAGATTACATTTTAGCATGATGATAATTATTTGGACTGCAAGGGAAGCTTAGAGCTGATTTTGCTGCTGTGCTCTGGAGTTTTGGTGCAGAGATCTCTCCTCTGCCCAGAATCCACATTCTACATTAGGTGCCTTTCAACTGACTGTTCGTCCCTGTTGATGTTTAATATTTTACATATTTTAGAACAAAGATTTTCTTTTTTTAAAAGAAATCACACCAAAAAGCCTCCAGCAACCTTAAGGGTATCGTTCCTTTAATTATTAACCTTGCCGCTGGTCCCTGTTGGTACAGAGACTCGTTTACCCCTGTCACTGTGAAGAAGGTTATACTCATTAGAGAAAGCTGATGACCCTCAGCTCGTTGTGCTGAATAATTACTTAAACTGCTCCAAGTTTCTCATTTTCCGCTTTATGAAAGTGTCCTGTATGAGATTCACCAAAGAATTTACCATTGCATTTTTTTTACACCCCCTTCCAAATTTGAATAAAAAAACTCATTTAATTTGGAATAATATGTTTGCTTCCTCTTATTTACACTCAAATCAGTAAGCATTGATATAATTTCAATTTTGTACATCATGTTACAGTACTGAGCTCCTTTATTATGAAAAACTTAAAATCAGTTCAGGTGTACAAACTATCTTGGAGAAACATATAATTTGTGTGGTAATAGTGCCAATTGGGGTTTTAGAACATGCATACTTTTGCTTGTAAATGTGAGTAGTGGATCTGAATTGTAGGCCATCTATGAAGACGGAGTGTCACAGGAAAAACAGCAAGAAAACACCAAGCTTCCTGTTACCACTGTTAAAAGCTATAGGGGAAATGTAGGTGATGGTAAAGGTGATCCTCTCTGTCTGTGCTGCTTTAACTCTGAGTACCAATCAGAAGGGGCCTGAAACGGGCCAAACACAAGCCTACAAACTGCAGTCCTACAGCCTGTTGTCCTCCATCACCATCTATCATGCTGTATAGCTTGTGCTGGCAGGCATCTGGAGCAAAGACAGTCTTGTTTGTTATGAATCTCCTGTGTGCAGTTACCAGGGGAGACACTATATTCCACATATACGCTTTATTAATTGTGATTTTTCAAAATTCATCTCTATCATCTATTTAGAACTGAGCAGAAAGGAGATTTTAACTTTGCTTAGTTTGCACGCAAACCACATCCGTTCACCTTATTTAGAACATGACTAGGAGATCTCCTCTCCCCAGGGATTCTCATGTATCTTGAGCATGTATCCCGGACCCCCCTGTTGGGAGTAACCTTTCTCCGCTTATGGTGTGACAGGTGATGGATTTCAGGAAAGGACATTAATGCCCGTATCTCATGAAAACACACTGTTTCCCTTGTGCTTTCATCTTGTAAATTTGCCCAGAGTTCATTTCCAAAGACTCTTCTTGCTCCCTCCCTTAAAGGGCCGTCATCCTAATTAAAACCCAACTCGGCTTTGAAGCGATCCCAATACATGATCCGTGGGACACACACCGGGAACACCACGACATCTAAACGAGTCCTTCATTAAGGGTGGGATTCTGGGTTTCCCATTGGTTAATCACTCCTGCAGCCAAATGCGGTCCTGCGAAATAACTGCTTGTCTTATGACTAATAAGCAAAAATGCAAAACAGTTATGAAAAAGATTGCTGTCAAAATCATGATCAGCCTCAGAATACAGTACTTAACTGAGAAAGAATATAGTACAGAACCTTGAACCCCCCCCCCACCAAAACTGTAACTGTCCTTCCGGTTGTATATCCTTACTATTGGTCCATGGTTCATCAACCCCGTTCCACTTTTTTCTGAAAGTCTGATTGTAAATTTTCCTATCTTTACTTAACTGGACATATTGTAAACTGTTTTGACTGATATCCCACCCAAGCCCTATATCACTTAAGTCGTAAGGAAGATGGATGGATGGATGGATGGATGGATGGAAGATCTTCATTCAAATTAAATTTTTATCCACTGATACTTTTGTATTTATGCTGGGGTTGTCCACTGACATGCGGGTACAGAAAACAGATGGTTATATGAAAATTGATACAAATCTTAAGTTATAATCAAAAATCTGATAGTTTTTCAGAGGAATATAAACATATGGTGGACAGGATTCTATTCCCAAATTTTGACAGGTTTCATCCTAGACAAATCGGAATAGGATGGTAAAAATGTACTTCGGAAACTGACTGATAAATGAACTGTCTCCCCAAAAATGAAAGTATTACCTAGAAACTCTCTACTTGATTGATTGTTTGTATGGTAGCATTTTGCACCTACCGGAAAAATTGTCAATATGTTTGCATTTTTAGTATAATATAGTTTGCTCCCTGCTGTAATTTTTAAGGCATTTTCATTTCCTGTGGGATTCATCGCAATCTCTCTGTGTTATATCAGATATAAGCCATGTGAATGGATGTTTCCGCAGCAAGATGGGGTGTGATTTATGGGTCGAATAGCACTTTATGTTTGCTTCTGCATGTGGATTTAAACACCTACCTCATGATAAATTTGGGAGAAAACATAATCATAATAAAAACTTTCACTAAATATAGCTTTAACTGTATGAGAAATGAATCTGAACCCTTTAGCTCAGAGACTCTGAGAACTGTCATTTCATTTTATCTTTAAACACAAAGCTTCATCCTTCACTGTACAGTTTTCTGCTGAGCCAAGGGAATCACTTTAGGGCAACAAAGAGATCCCCGTGACACAGGGATGGGAACACTGGGAGTTTAGAGCACTGTATACCCTGAAAAAACCCAGCAGTTTCGGCTGTAGCAGTAGGGGGGACCGTAGGCATATGACTGCGTTTGTGGAAGTATGACCAGCTGCAGCTGTTGGGGGCTGGACAGAAGAGCCTAATACTTATATTAGTAATGCCAATCTTAGGTTTGGTCACACCAGTAGGTTGCTAATTCAAGTCCTGTGTACGAGCCCTGATGCAGCGACAGCAATTAAAGTAGCCTGAACTGTTCCAGTGAATCATTCAGCTCATTAAATGGGAAAAATTGTAAACTGGGAAGTAAGGCACCAAAGTAACAATAGAAAGAGGATGATTATTATTCCATATCCCATTCTGACTGTTGCATCACCACCATGCCGAATTAGATTTTGTGCCTGAACCTCCTTGAATGACTGCAAGCCCTATCCACCACTATCACAGTAATCACAGCTGTGAATCAGCCTGGAGCATTTTTGATTCATCTGAAATCGCCTCCATCAGACAGATGCCAAAATAAGTCTCCTTCTCAGTGGCAAAGGTCTCTCTCTCCGGGGTCAGGTGATGAAGGCGGCACGTAGCTGGGCTCGTCAGACGGCTTTAGCATCTGCTGGCGACTGTGCAGGATCATCAGGAGATACAGAACATCACGGGAAGGTTGCATGAGGGCTCTTGTTAAAAAATGCACTGGTTCTCCTAAATTTCATCTATCTTTCATGACCCGTTATGCAGTACAGGGTCTATAGGCAACCTCAGGAACCAGGTGGGGACCAGCTGGGACAGGGTGACAGTCCATCACATACTCCAGGCAATTCTGAGACACTGATTCACATGACCAAATTATTTTAGACATTAAAATTGGGGGCGGAACCTTAACTGCAACCCTGAAGATGTGATGCTACATTGTCAACCACTGAGCCTCTGTGCCAGCCATAGGTCATTCTAGAACCCCTGAAAGCCACCTCATTTGGCTCAGCCCCTCTAAAAATGTATCATTCTACATTCATTTAGCGATTTTGTTCCATATTCCTTGGGGAATGAGCTCCCCCCTAAGGGTCAAATCCTAGAATCATCTCTGATGCCACCTCTCTTCAATCAGCAAAAATTGAAACAATATATACAAATACATGACTATACGCTATAAACCCATGAAAATGTAATATGCATTTATCTTCAGGTGTTAAAACAGCAATGAAGTACATTGAATAATCAGCGTAAATACCAGCACTGTGCAGAATGTTCTGCTTGTGATCTTAGCACTGCAGGAGCAGTTGAGTGAACAGTTTTACTGCTGTCTATTCAAACTAACCAATTATGAGCTTGAAATCCCATCCCGCACCGAGATGTATGCTGGTCGTCACGGCCGTTCCCTGACAGACTCTCGATAGGTTTGGAGATACGCTGCCTAATTCTTTAGCCTCGGCGAATGCAAACGCTTGCTAGATGGGAGGCCATCCAGGGCAAAATAAGCCAATCTGTTTAGAACAAATTGAAGGAGAATCACATCTGTAGCAGTGTCACTGTGGCCTGGAGAAGATTCCGGCTTTATTTAAAACAGCAGAGGGATCCTCAGCAGGCAGCCAATACCTCTCCTGTCAGCCACTTTACCGATTGATGGACATTTCAATTGGCCGGAATAGATTGAATAAACTGCTGATTATTTATTTCTTCTCTTTGACTCCAGTTCCTCTGCAATCTTTCCACCCCATAGGCAAATTGGGAGGATTAGATTTTTTGTTAGTTTTTTTTTTTTTTTTTAAAGCTTTACAAAGAAGAAAAGCTGAAGACTCTGAAACTGATTTGGGATGGGGAACTTTAATGTGAAATATTTAAAATGTGTCATATTAATGAGATTTTACATATAATTAATGAGTTTATTCTGGAAATTCAGATATCATGACTGAATGCATGGTTTATTTCACTACTTAACCAGAAATGAATCTTGTGGGGGTCTGGCAAATTTTGAGGTGGGTTCAGACTCATTGTTTTGCTACGTGCCTGGTTGGGTGAAAGCCAATTTGGTGATGGGGGGGGGTTCAAACTTTTAATTTTACTACATGGATAAGTGCCTGCTCTTGTGCATTCAGCTGAGCTATACCTTAACAGAGAAAATTCCGGAATCTTTTTATGGAGAATTCTGACTCCTGAG
>JAODJW010000040.1:30533794-30553294 GCA_026777045.1 Hyperopisus bebe | reverse complement strand
GGTTGTGATGTGTTGGTGTTCCATCATGAGTTGTTCCTTGCCTTGTGCCCATAGCCTCCAGAACAGGTTCTGGACCCCCGCGACCCTTAATAGGACAAGTGGGTACAGAACATGGATGGATGGATGCCTGGAGGGATGAATTTATGGACATTTTGGTATCTGTTGACCATATCATTTCCGACTGATAACATATCCCTCTTCTCCATTTATCCCTTTTCTGAGGGCATTACCAAGTGAGATTCATCCTTCTTTTTTGAAAAAATTCCTTCGATTAAATAATATACATCTTTTGCTTATGCTACATTTTGGTTGAAAATTGGTTTATTGTGTGTTTTGAGTATTGGGTCCAGTACATCTGGGGCCTGTTTCACAAAGCAGGATTTCTTGCTTAGCCAGATAACTTGCCAGATTTAAGGTAGTCTAGGCTAAATAGACCTTATTTTCATCATCTTACATAGCCCAGACTACCTTAAATCTGGCAAGTTATCTGGCTAAGCAAGTAATCCTACTTTGTGAAACAGGCCCCTGACCAAGGACATTTGCAAAGCCATAATAATAATAATAATAATAATAATAATAATAATAATAATAATAATAATAATAATAGCAATAAGAAGAAGAAGAAGAATCAGCAGCAGTGCATTAAATATGTAATTGATCTTGAGGACTGGTGAAATACTAAATTAAATTTATTTTTAGTTTATTTTTTAAACTAAATTTTTTAAACCAAATTTTTTTTCCTGGATTTGATATGTCAGAACTATGTTTTTCAAAAGCTACATATTTCTCTGATACTTGGAGCCTGAAAGGAGGCTTTCAGGGAGCCACCACGATTTGTCCTGAGATAAAATAATTCCTATAATATCTCAGTGGAAATCTTTCTTATTAAGTTAGTATCCATTCTCCTTTTCGAGATCTCCGGAGAGTCCTTTCTTCATTCGTTGATGTAATGCCTGACCTCAGCCACACGAATAGACATGAATTGGCATTATACATATGCTCAGAAGTATATATTGTAAAATGTTTTGGGGTCATGACCGACCAAAAAAAGACAAGCATAATAATATTATGGAATGGCTTACCATGTATATTCTTGTATATCCTCTTACAAAATTTCAATTCCATCCTTTATGTAATATAAGCAATCGCATCAAAATGATATCTTTCTTATTCATTATTATTAAGAGACAAATTCAACATACTGTCTTTATGGTGTGCAAACCAATTTTTCCAGTCCATTTTTCGTTCTTCCTGGATTGTTCTGCTTTTGGACCAGTTATTAGCTTGGCCTTAAGCTAACGAGCTTAAAAAGGCAGGACAGCAGAGGAAGCTGAGGAATTTCAATTTTTGGATCACTCTTAATTAACTCACAGATCTAACTGGGTAAAGTAAGTGTACTAGGCATTCTGGGGGCTTCTCTCTGGGATGTGGACATTATTTGTTTTTGCCGATGTGTACCAGCTACTCGGAATGGGGGGGCTGGTGCATCATTCGTGTGTGTGGCTACTTGACAAGGATTAAACTTGTTTAAAATGGATTATGTGTCCATTACGCTGTAAGCCTGATTTTTAGTTTTTTTCTTTTTTGTTAAAAAAAAACATAATTATTCTCAGAATCTCATAATATAGTTCAATAGACATAGCTTAGCTGATATTTGTTCAAGCATTTCTAAATAAAAAAACAGGTCCCTGAGAAATAAATTAAATAAGCTTATTCCACAGCTACACAAATTAACCTAATTAATACTTGTCTTTCTTTAGATATTTGTTTTTTCAATAACTGAGAACAGTTAGGTAGCTATTAGTTAATTAGTACCACAAGTATACAAGTAAATTTATTTATTGAATATATTTTTTGATTAAATGCTAACATTCTAATCAATTGGTAAGCAGTTACATTGAACCTTTTCATAATTACAATCAAATCAATTAAATTACTTTAAGTGTGGGTATAAGTGACTGTAGTCCTCTATCCTGGGGGGTGCAAGGACAAAAGGGTGAGGTACTTAAGCATCCACAGCTACTGCACATGCTCGATTCAGCTAAATACATTTGTAAGAAAAAAAAAATGAATACATTTACAATAATTTATTGCAAGCCTATCAGCCTACATCGTATCCTTATGTTTGACCTCGTGGTCATTACATGGTCATTTTACAGGTAGTTAGTTAATGCAACTTAAAACCACCTGTTAGTACAGTTGCATAACCTGCAGGAGTGACTCAGCAGCACCCCTCCTGGGGTTACAAGGCCATATCTATTCCTCCGGCTTTCATGCATTACTTATTCAGGGTGATGAAGTACTTCATCCTGAGGCAGCCGGGAATAATTAGTGCCATCCCTGGTGCCCAGACCTCGATACGGACTCCACTGGAGGAATCGCGCCTAGCCGTCTGACCACAGCCCTGGACCTACGTCACTCTGGACAAAAGTGTCTGTTAAATATGTAAAATGTAAATGTAAAAACTCCTTTTAAAAATTCAGCTGAAAATTTATTTAGAATTTATAGATTCATTAGCCATTTGTGCCATAGATTTTTGCATATCCCTTCTGGTTTTATTTAAGGGCTCATCGACAATACAGCTTCTCTACCTGCCTTGAGACTTTTTTGATCCAGTAACCTTCTGGACCGGGATATGGACTCCCAGCCCACCAAAACACGTGCTTCTCAAAATTACCAAAGGCACACAAGTGACATTCAAACACTATGTGATCACAACAATTCAGTGACTCTTTGCTGTCCAGTGGAGCTTTTCCACTGCCACCAGAGCCGAACCATATCATTAACTGGTGGTTTTCCATTGTGTAGTATGCGAGCTGTACCCAAGCTGTACCCATGCTGACATGGCCCTGCTTACTAGCGTGACCAAACCAAGCTGGTTACATCACCACCATCTGATTGGTCGAAACGCACAGAGATGTCCATGTTTTGTGCATAGATATTCTGAAGAAAAAAGGGCATATTCTGTATATTACTCATTATTAGCATTATCGAACATCGCAAAGTATTGATGCATTCCCGATAACTCAGAACTTTAAAATTTACAATCACCTAGTTAAAAAAGTACTGTAGAACAGCTGAAAGGAATGGATTTGTAATGCAAATTTACACAAGATGTGCTAGAAAATTAGGAAATCAGCACATAACAAATCATGATCTACAGCGTGTGAGCAGTCCACGAGGACTATTCACTTTTATGACACTGTCACTCTCCAAACCCGGCAACTCTTTTACTGAGCCGATCCTTCTGCAGTGAAAAATTGAAGCGAGCTGGAACTGTGCTGTAACTAGACTCTCTTCACAGTACGGCTTGGTTCCTGTATGCCAATAGAAAAAGACACAAGTAATTATACATAATCCTATATTATATCTTTGTAGACCTTGCAATTATGGAACTGTGTCCTCTGTCACTCTCTGTGACATTTATGAGTGGCATTTATGAAAGAAGCGGCACAGCCTACTGTATATGTACACCCCAGAAGACATTCCCCAGGGTTTGATACGTGACATCATCACTGCCAATGCTCCTCTGTGTTCCTGATATTACGGGCTTGTTGTCAGATTCTCGTCATACTGTATGTGTAACAGGAAGTTGAGGCCTGTTATTCCCAGATGAACACCATGGTGACCAGCACTCTCTCTCATTCTTCTCGAACACATTAGGTTCAAGGTGGAAAAGCTGGTAACATGAACTTTGTGTTCTTGTTTAAATGTCTTGCTTGTCACCATGGTCACATGATGCCATCCATCTATCCGTTTTCAATAACTCCTTATTCAGTTAGGGTCGCAGTAACCCAGAGCCTGCCTTGGGAATGAAGGCAGTCACACACTCAGGATCAAAGGATGAGCACAGGATCTACTGTAACACTGTCATTCATTGTCAGTCCCTCACTGTATGCATGTCTTCAAGCAAAATGAATTTGATCTGGGTCCTTGTCCAGCATATATTTCCCACTGCACTACACAGACCAAAAAGAATCATCAAATATCATTCATGTATTTGGATTCATAGCAGAAAATGATTAAGGTGTTATTCTAGTATTATACGTGAGTGCCCTACTGGGGGTAATTGGTAGTAAATTCACAGTGGATCTGTTTTCCAGAAAATCAGTACCGAGGTTATGCTGGGACAATGGGTAACTAACTAGAGATGGATTTGTGATTAACATGAGTGGTTTTCTCTGCCAGACTCCGGAGTCCTTTATAATCATGGGGTCAAAGGATGCATGGTTCACTGACTTCTACGCAATACAGGTAAGTATAATAAATAGCTACTCAAAGAGCGGCACAATTTTAGGGTTAACCTAGCTAATTAGCTCCTGGGGAAGGTAGGCAGGTTGACTGCACTGCAGCATGTAACAATACCCCTTAAGTGCACTTTCTTTTCACACCCTACAACTCTCAAAACCACAGCTAGGCCTACCCCATCATTACGCGCGTCTTGGGTCACAGCTGAAATTTAATGAATACCTGTGAAATGTGTGAGTTGTACTCTCTAGGTTTCTCCTCATGATGAAAGTTGCTGGAGAGGTTAGGTATGGCGTTTCATCATCAAGCCGTGAGATTGAAAATTCTGTCTGGGAAATTAAATACCCACATCATTCGGCACTCCATGATTTTGCTAACAATGTGAACGTAAATAACAGTGCTCGCGTTCCCATTTAGAGACAAGATTACTTTAGAGGCAGAAAGAAATTTAATTTTCATATCCAAAACACTAGCTTCTCTTTCATATCTGCCTCTTATTTATTCACTCATTATAAATTCCATGCTTGGCTTTTCAATTTGATTACAAAGGAACGTATTTACGAAAAAAGAAAAATTGTTTTCATAAATGGACAACGTCTGACCAATTTCAGCTTTGCGGCTCCATCCCCCTACATAAAATTAATTACATGTCTTATCTGACAGTTACTAAAAAGAGAACTTACTGAAAACACTCACAGACTTAATGACCTGTTGAAGAGTTTCAGACACATTTCTGAATTGATCTCTTCTGATTTCCAAACTAGTCATTTCACTTTTGTGATATTTCTTCACTATGCATTGGTGGTATAGCAGTTTGTAGAGCTGCGGTTCTAAAAATTAAACGAGCCAATACAATCTTTAAATATATACTGTACACCCCAACTGAATTTGCCTTCTTTCCAGAATTTTCCACTTGGGCTTAATGAAGTGTATATTCAATTCAATTCAATTTTATTTGTATAGCGCATTTTCACAACATACCATTACCCCTGCCTAAAACCCCCAGTGTATGAGCCAGAGGGGACAGCGGCAATGAAAATCTGCCTGGAAAGAAGACACCTTGGGAGGAACCAGACTCGAAGGGGGAGCCCATCCTCCAGGGGGCGGCAGAGAAAGTCAAATGAGCAAGATGGCAAAATCCTAATTTACATTGTCCAGATTTTAAGATTTGTGTTTCAATGCAGAAGGAAGGAAGGAAGGTGATGGCAGGAAGGTGATGACAGGCAGGTGCTGATGCTGCTTCTGATGGCCAGATGAACAACGATATGGCACCAGGGAAGGAAGAAGAGACATCACAGGCAGAATTGCGGAAGGACGTCTACTATAGAGATACGTAGTTGGTTGAGATTCGACATCTAGATCAGCAACAATGTGTTCAATAAAAATGTAAAATATGGTGCAAATTAGCTGCTTATATTTACCTAACTTTAACTTGTGAGTGCCGAATATAATATTATACTTGCAGTGAAATTATCTTCAAGCAGGCTGGAGAACGTAAAGTGTGTGATGAGCCCCTGATTTTTTAATTCGATTCTTGTTGATAAAAGCAGCATCATCACAATGAAAATGCAAGATTTACTATCCCATTTCCCACAGGACTCTCGCACGAACCTAAATAAGCGATTCCTTAAGGGTCTACCTCGACTCCTGTTTTAGGACATTTTAAAATGAGGTTTATGTAAAATATGGTCTTTCTCATGACCTTCACTGACTATCTCTCAGTCTAGCATTATTTAAAATTTATAAAACCTCAATGCAGTTAGATTTTTAGTTTCACATTTTATGTTATTTTTCCAAAGGTACTTTAATGATTTATTGATTTATTAATGTTTTAATGATAAATATGGCAGTTTTAAAAAGCAGTTTTTCCCTGAAAAAGAACAATCAGAATAAATAGTTCAGTTGACCTGGATGATGATTTTATTCATACTAATATTCACATGTGCATTTCTGTTTATTGTTTTTATGAATTTCAGTTGCATGTTCTTGCAGGCATGTTAACCCACTTTAGAACAGGGCTCTTAAATGAACATACTGTCCATTTTTTTTTGCCGGGGCACAACAAATAATTTTTTGTTCTTTCATTCCATAAGCACTTTTGACAATGGTCTCCTAACATTTTAATTTGTAGCAGGCTAATTAACAGAGGCCTGAAGCCATTTGATAATAGAAAGAAGAAATTAAAACCTAACTGCGCTTACTTGTTTAATTTTCTGGAAAATTATGTATATTTTTAATATAAATTGCTCTAAAAGCAAAACATGTGCCTATGAACCTCCCCCCCATGCATTTCTGTGTTGCTGAGATTCTGTAATGTGGGGGGTGCTACATGAAAAACTCAGCCCATAATCTGAACTAAACACAGCCATTTCCAGAACACAGTAGCACAATGTTCCCATATAGTCTGAAACCTTGTGTCACCAATATACAAGAGCAGATAGCTAGAGTCCCTGAGCACCATTAGTTGTCTCCCCTCATTTTAGACAAAGGTGCCCTATGTTAAATAACTTATTCTTTTCTGTTTCTTATGCTGAAAGAGAATAAGACTATATTGCTGCTGTGGTAAAAACAACATCAGACAGATAGGACCTTGGCATCAGGGTTTAAACATAGACAGAGCTCCACCCCCTTATATCCAAATTGCACCTTGCCGGAGTGCAACCTTTGTTTTAATGTCCCAAAATTTAGTAAAAGATTAAAAATGACAAGTGTAATAAAGGGTCTGATTTGTACAAAAAAATTCATTAGCATCTCTGACCAGGCATTCATTCCTCAAGTGGGTGAGATTTTCCTGAATGAAACATTGATTTCTCTCCCATGCTTTGTATCATGATTTATTTTGCTTACCGTATTGCTGCCTAAACCTCATTTAGTAACTAGACTGTCACAGAGGTAAGATGTGTGTAAGAAGCAATCGGTAAACAACTTGATGTTTTAATGCATTTTTAGAGGGACATTACAAATAAATAAGCATGGATATTACTAGTAGTGATAAGTTGTTTTGATACATTTTTAAGTTTCATTTGCATGTTCACATTTTTAGTTTAGTGGCAACACAACATGCTGACAAGTGAACATACTGCATTTTTAAAACTGGGATCATAATTACACGATAACTAATAAACTGATGTTCAAAATGGCTCATTCAAGAACAACCCCCCCCCCCCCAACCTTTCAGAGCCCCTTCTCCTCCTCTCTGATTCTGATTTAATCCCTGCTTAGCTTCATCGGCATTAGTCCAAGTCAGCAGGACTTCATGGCCTTTAACTGTCTTTAATTTGCTCCTTTTCCTTGCCACATCCTCCACCTTCTAGTATGTGAACCAGAAACTTAATTTATGCAAGCCTTAAGTGTTGTTGACTTTCACTCAACTGTAATAGTAAACTCGAACTGATTCAGAAAATCCCACCAAATTAATCAGCGGAGGAGTTCTGTTGTCAAGTCCCTCAGCCAACTTGGCAAGAAAAAGCAAACAAAACACAGGCCTGGAACATCAGCCCACAAACATATATTAAGACGGCCGGTCTGAGCTTCCCGATTTCCCATTTTCTTTGGTTCATTTCATCAGTTGCAGTTTTCATCTCATGAGTGTTTCTGCCAATATGTGATCTGCTGTCTCGTGTGGCTGCGTGGACACTCACAGCACTGATCATTGTCAAAAAGTTATGGTCCAACCTAATTCACTGCACATCATATAAAAGAACTGCAGAGGGCCTCTTGTCCAGTGAAGCCATGATGTCAGTCATTACAGTCCATGTCGTTTCCTACACACAGCATCATCTAGTTTATAAGCCACTGATTAGAACTCAAAAGCGGCAGAAATAGCAAAAATACATTTTTAGATAAAGGTCTTTCAGAAAGTTTGCCTGAAATGTAACTCTAAACAGACCAATTAAAAGCACAAATAAAAAATCAAATATTTGTGAAAAGAGGAAGGAAAAGGGAGGTATCTTAAAACTTTAAAGAATAAACAGATAAGAATCACCAAGTACTGTGAAAAATAAATCTGGTGTGTCATGATGTCAGATAGCTGCAGTTCCTGGGGAAAAAATATATATTCCTGTTGAACCTCTTTATCTTGGATCACAAAACAAAAACAAAATCGAATTTGTTGGCCAGAATAACTCTTTGTAAGCATTGGACCATACAATGGCTCAAGATCTAATTCAGTGGGATGAAGTCTTTTAGACCAGGTAGTAAGGCTAGGTGTTCAGCTTTGAGTCACATAAAGGCCTCATTCCATCCAGGGTGTACCCCATCCCTGTGCCATGTTCTGCATCAGGAAGATTGAGACATGAGCATTCCTCTGATGAAATCCTCCAAAGTTTAATCTCTTGACAACAACCACTACAAATGTTATGCTTGATAGACATATGCCTCCTTTCTCAAACTGGATCCCATTTAAAGACATCTGTGTTTCCAGGAAGCAGCAACAGACGGAGTGACTAGGACACATAGCAGGAAGAATGGGGCAGAGAGAAAAAAGAGGACATACGGGACAATGTGACAAGTCTGTGCTTGAGAGGAGCCAGGGAATATACTGAATGGATGTGAGGTATCATTCATACAGAGGATCACATTGTGATGCCGAATGAATAGAAACCAAGGTAACTTCCCAGAGGGATTTTCTCTGCGGCATTTAGGCTATAAGACCAATCATTTCTAGTCTTAAGTTCTTTCTTTTGCATTCAAATGTCCTATATATCAGATATGATTATATATAGATTTACATACTGAAGAGATGCCTTTGTAGAAAAGAATGAACAGGTCAGCAGAGCTGAAATCAGGGACTAAATATGACAAGCAAACATCACTTCGGCTGATATGTAACGACAAAACTTGGATAAACAACATCTCACTGGCTCTAGAATCCAGCTCACAAGTTACGCTCACACTACTGAACAAGTCTTTTGTCAGTTCACCTACTTTTCGCTTAGCTGGTTTGCAGCTCTGGATTTCTGATCTCCAGATCTGACTTTCTGGTGTACTGGTCTGGCTTTCTGGTGTCCCAGCTGCTTCCATTTGGCTTAGTGGTATGGATTGGTCCTGTTTGTTTTACGTTTGTCTTTAGCTCATTGTATAGTTTAGCAGCCTTGATTCTGCTCACCTGACCCTCATTTGTTCTACAAGCTCCTCTTTGGTTACTTGGCACTTGAGAACAACCCAGCTGTCTCATTTGCGTATCTCACAGTCACCAGCCCTATTCCTGTCAGCACTTAGTACTGGGAGACCAGCCTGTCAGAGGAAAGGCCTGACAGGCTCAAGACCTGACAGCACACGCGTGTGTATGTGTGTGCATCACGGGACTTTGCATCCTAACTGGAGCGTGCCAATGGCATCATATCTTTCACCGCACCATTCTGCTTCAGCCACATGGGGGCACCCTTTTCAGAACACAGTCCTAAATGTTCTTGTATTATTCTCTCCTTCTTTCTCTCAGCTATAACAGATTAGTTTCACTGTACATCATTGCTGCAATCTGTTCTACTAAAGTTGTATGCCATTGCTGATGTCTTGTAATATCTTTCCATAATAGGATCCTGATATTTCTTCTCCCTTCCTGGGGGGAGGGGGGGGCTTGAGTCATAGTATTTTGTATCAGAATGAGGTCCTGAAAAAATGAGTGTGCACCTGTGTCCTTATTGGTCTTGAAATCTTACTCATGATTGATTTTTCACACTGATCTGAAGCTAAATGTGATCAAGGTGATACACTTGTGTGTTCTGAGAGTATATTCATGCTTTTCCAATGTCTCATGAGCAGTGCAACCCTTACAAATATTTGATTACTGCTCCTGGGGTGGTGAAACAATTCTGTGGACGTGCTGGCTCATTTCAGCAAACTGGGTGTGTCTGCATCCAATTTACCAGCTTCAAAAATCACTCTCCCTCTGCACCACAGCCCACTACTGCTCAATAGAAGCGTTTTAATTTAAACTCCCACAGGAGAGTTAAGTGTTTGCCTAATTTCTTGCAAAAGAAACCTAAACCTATTTTCTTTTCCATCAATTGTAACTATAAGAACTGATTGAATGGAGCTAATAGTAATTTTGTTCCCTGACTGCAATCAAAGCAGCAGGACTAAGTCCAAACATTTTTCACGTTACTTCTTTAGCAAATGGGAATGTGAGCAGAATTATCCATCTAATCTTGAATGTCACACACCAAGAAAATCATACAGTTTGCATAAAGGACATGCACAGCTCCAAAGAATAACATGTTCTGCCACCTGACTGCTTCAGAATGATATATGTAGTAAAATCTCTCCATTTTAATTTCACAATGTGTCACAATTCTATAACCAAATACTCAGGTATATGCAAAAAAGTCAAGGAAGGGAATGTTTGTGTCATGACTTGAGGCATGAAGGACTCAAGGGCAGGAGATGTAGTGAAACAAAAGGGGTTTATTCTGAACATAAAGGAACAGAGCATGGAAATGAACTGGACCGTGAGGGCTCAAATGAGGAGGACTGGAAATTAGGAATGGCACAGGGAATAGGACGGTTTGACGTCAGTGACTGGACTTGGGAACACAAGACTGGGAAGCATATATATACTGGACTAACGAGGGAGGTAACGAGAGGCAGCCGAGAATGGTTAATACGAGGGTTAGGAACCAGAAGTCAGACAAACAAGTGACAGGCGTGGTTTGTTAGGGTCACGCCAGGAAGGAGAAAGGACGGTCAGGTGGACATGGCTGGCAGAACGTGACAGTTTAGTGCTTTCTAGTGTTTCTATTCTATGCTGGATAAAATAAAGATCATTTTAATGCTATCAGTTTTAAAGCCTTTTCTTTCACTGCCCTTTAATAAGCTGCTTATTATTATTACTCATATTGAAATCACGGTTCACTCCTCATTTTATGCTCAGCAACTATTCTCTGTATAATGATTATTTTATACCCATAGGCAACTTAAGAAAGCTGCGTTTGCCTTGGAAGAAACACAGATTGCGGTATGATTTGTCAAAAGTGAACCGCGCACTAAATTGCACTATTTGGAAAATAATTCCTGCAAGTAAACCCTTATGCAGGGTTATATGGACATCTGACCGCACTTAAATGCACCTATTAAAACAGTTTTTCAAGTTTCAACTATTTAATTAAGATACTTGATCTTACTGTTACAGCATTTTCAGAATAACATTTCAGAATGTGCATGTCCGTAAAACAAAAAGTAATTAATGAATGTACATTTTCACTTTTCATTGTATTCCATGTCTATGATTCTATTGTATTTCATTTGCACAGGTGCACTAGTGCTTTTAGTTACCCATTCTGTCATTAACGCACGACCTTAAGAAACTTTAGCTTCAGCACTTACCAAATGTTAAGCCAGCGGCTGCAGGAAACCGTACTTTTATTCGACTGAAACGCTTCGAGATACATTAGCCCGTTTACAGTTATGCCTGCAGTTGAACACATTATATTTTGAATGCCTGTGCGTTGCTGCCCTAAACACCAGTATAAGTGCATTTCTTACCCTCCACCTCGTCCTCCGGCAGATTAATGGGGGTCCGGTAGGAAAGGATGTCTGGAATAGTGCAAATCCCCCTGTACATTAAAGTGGAGGTCACGGGGTGCATCGGCATCTCTGCGAGCCCAAGCTATCACCCCTATCTTGATCTTCATATATCACCGCTTTCGGTGGCAGGTCGCAACTTTCCACCACTTTTTTTATAAAAGGTTCTCCCGTTCTGGGTACGTTTTCTTCTCCGGTTTATTTTCTTATCTTTTTCTTCGTGTGGATGGGAAAAACTGCAGCAGCCTCATTCAGGAAAACGGAGCGCAAATCCAGGAATTGCGGCAGTTGCAGCGCTTGTATTTCTGTTGCCGATGCACTTTAAAAACAAAACCTCATTAAGGTTAATTGCTTCGTACGAGTTGATATTACGATGCAAACATATGGTACGACGACTAGGAATCCGGATGGTCTTTCAAAAACTACTTAGTAATCCTATCACACTTCCCCTGTGAGCGCTGCGCTTCCATTTAGTTGCATAATGACACCGGATGATCCAAACGCGTATACTGCCAAATGCTTTTAGGCTGTTTTAACAGCAAAAAGAGAAACGTTAAAATTTCACTTTTGGGTAAACATAGCCAAGACGTATCAAGGTACATCCATATGCCATCTTTAGCCTCGATCCTTTTATTTGGGGGAGGGGGGGGGGTGTTACCGATTATATTAATTTGTCTGCCTTACATTGAGTAAGGTGATCTCTTAGAGTCCGTTGCGAATTGAGGACAACGTTTTTGTTAAAGTTTTGCCGTTTAAATGCGCTGCCAGCTATATTTGGAAAAAAAATAAATATAAATACACAAAAATAAATCAAACAACGAACCAGGACACAGATCAGTGCGGTCATATAACTTTTCCTCTCCCCTCTCTAATTTCGGTATATAAATGTGGCTCTTGTCTAGTCTTTAGAACCCCCTCCGAGGTGTGTATAGTAATTTGCGTTGAAGGTAAAGCCGGATTATTTGATCTTCTTTCTGTCGCAATTCCCCTTGATTCTTACTAGTGATCGGGCACCCTGCTCCTCCGCTGGCTCTTCCCAGAGATCCCTCATTCCTATTCCGCTCAATCCACGCCGCAGAGCCGCTTCTTACTCACACGGGTGTCCCCCTCTCTCACTCCCTCCCCACGATCCGAGCGAAGCCGGGTTAATCTCACGCTGCACCTAACGGGTGACTCACTCTTATAACACAGGAGAAATAAATACATTCATTTTGACACACTGCCAAACATATCAAATCAAAAAGGCTAAATACCTGTCTCACTATGTTCAGGAATATAAACGTATAGGACTTGTAACATGACTGCCATCCATTCCAGTTATTATGGAAAAATACCGTAGTGGTGCAACTGTGGGTGCATTTTTTCGTTGCCTGTAAATTGCCTACTTAGTGATCGCTCTGTGGATATAAAAACCGGATTTACGCTGTCCGTGGTGCTGAAATGTATTAAACTCGAACTCATTACTCTACAGGATGACTATTCCTTACCCTACCTATAGGTACGAAGTAAAACCAACAAGAAACACGGAATAACATGCAAGCTTTTGTGAAATTTCTTTTAATTTTACCTAGTTAGTCATTAGTATGAGAGATAACTATAGTGTATATTTTTGGAAGGCTGTGATCTTCTGCGTGACCATCAGGAGACAGCCACAGGTCTCCATCACATCCGAATGGATGACAGGCTGCCTGGTTGGTTACCCTTCATCAGCCAGAGATAGATGCCCTTCAGAAGCTGCGTGGCTCTCTGGGGGCATCACCGGCTGACAGGAAGGGTGCCATACACCCAGCTGACTGACAGGCTTGAGAATGGCCTTTAATTTAATAACATTTATGCTGAGAAAAGGACCCACAGAATATGGGGTCCCTTATTCTGACTGAGGAATATCAGTTTTCTGAGGAATATCAATGGTTACTTCACTCTTTTGTAGAAAATTCCCATATATATTTTTGATCTTTCTCTGGCCCATTTCCCTGGCCAAATTGAATCAGAAGAATGCATTTGAACCTGAACAGTACGCCATTCCGGGGAGATTCATTCTGGTTTACTACAAGCCTCCACTTGTAACACTGAAGATATACAGTATGAGAAACAGAGCTGGGTTTGACCATATTCCCTCTTCCCCTAGCACTTCCTCAGAAACCTGACAGGTGAATCATGCCTGCAAGTACCAGCTTTGTTTTCCTGTTGAAGCAAACATTGTTGTTCGCTTGTTGAGTACTTTTTTCTCAAGAAAAATGTGGATTGATTGCTGTAAGCCTGCTGCCCTATGAGAAAAACAAGAATCAAGCGTCCCTGGAAGGGAGGGGGGGGGATGAGCAGCCAAAAGGCAAAGCCAACCACTCTCCTCTATTCACACATTCCTCTGAGTCCATTGGAAGTTTCTGAAGGTCAGCCTGGTTCTAGGGAATCTCTAGCCCTCTCTACCACCCTGCAGGAGCCATTCATCTAAGAGCTCTCTGTTTTGTTCCTGGAAATCTTTAGCAATCGAACGCACTGGCAGCCTATGACTCAGGAGAGTCAATGTCTCCGAACAATTTCTCTACCATGCACTGCTCCCACTAGATGGCAGTGCTTCAGTAGGGCACAACTCAAATACCTCTTCTTCCAATTTCAGGATGCATGTCTGTCTCTCAGTGTGTCTGAAAGTTGGGAGACTCCTAGAGATGAAAAGCTCCTATGTTCCTGTTACTTCCTCTCCTCTGAAGGAAAGTATTTGTGACTTAATGTGTTTGGCTGGGCTTCACAGGGGCGAGACGTTCTTGTTCAAGCCACTGACCAGGTGTATCCAGATGCAAGACACTGATGTCTCTTTCAGAAAATAGTGTCATAGTTTTTGATGTCAGGGTAGCAAAGTAGCAATAAATAGATTATCAGACATGTACTGGTAAGTGAAGTCATCATTCATCTTTCCCAAAACAGAACTAAGATATAGCAGAAACCATGTTCTGCAAATAATGCCCCCAAAAGGACAGGAAAGCTTTGGTCAAATTTTTGAAATAAATTTTTGAATCTTAATGTAAAATATATTGATTATTAATATATTTAAGTATGGATTAAAAATAGGCAGCAAAACATATACGTATAACAACAGAGCACAATAACCAATGAAAGGCATCTATAACAATGAAACACCAATAATCAAAGTACAGCAAATGGCATCTGAATAATATGCGGAGAAATAGCCTTAAATCACATTTGGAGATGAAAATTGCCTCATACACAGTATTAAATTGAAGGCCTCAGTGTGTCACCTGCAATCTGCGCAACTCTGTAGAGTGGCCATAAGCTCACATAGGTGAGAACCAGCCATGATTGGTCTATGATGAACATCTCCATTAATTGAGTCATATGTCTCCACTCTTATTTAGCTCTTTTAAAGTATAGAAGAAATGGGCAGCATTTGTAAAGACAGCAACGGTCACGTTTCCCCAGTGACCCCCTGCTTGTGCTTGTTTGGTGATTTATTGTTGTTGTGCACCACTTTAGCCTGACTTTGGACATTACGCAGTGACTGGTCTTTGAGGGAAATTCATCTGCTTCGAAATCTGTGCAAATTGCATGGCAGTCATCAAATAATGGCCAGTATCTGGGGAAAGGCACATCTCAGAAAGATGAGCCTCTTCTTATGCTCAACAAGCCACAGAAAAGCACAGATGCATTGGAATGAGTAAAGGGACAGAGATGTAACCTGTTCAGTTGGATGAGAGCTATTTTGTGGCAACACTCAGACTCTCACATGATGCAGGAAATACCCCCTTTGACCCTGAAAGGTCTGTTTCTGAGAAACCATTTTATTTCCTGCAGTGCAAAAAATTCACCAAACTGAATGTTAAACCAGACACAGTGTGAAAGTGGAGCATATATTTTTAGGTTTGTTTTTCCCCCATAAAACACGAGCTTTTCTTACAAACATTCAAAGGAAATGATTATCTTAGCAGATTTCTTTGCTTCGCTGCGTTAGTCTGTTTCTGTTTCAGACCCATCGCTTTCTAGATCTTTCTGTCAGAAGCGGGGCCCCTTTGATCTGCTCGCGTGCCAGCCGCCATCCCGCGTGAACAAAGACCCGCCTGCTCAGAGCCGCACTTCCCAACCCGCTGCCAAGGCTTTCATATCAGAGCCAGGCGGGAGCCCCCCCCAACACCAACAAATCCCGATTTCCGGGAAAAAGGGCGGGGAACTACGCCATCCTCCTCTTTGATGAGGCATTCTCCCGATGCCCCCCCCAGGCCCCACCCCACTTTGCGCTTACCACCAAGCCAGATCCTTAGCTGGGAGGCTGAGAGCTGTCTGGTGAAAGAGATGTAGGCACTATTCTGCCAGCAGAGACTCCATCCCGTAAATGAAACACATTGTGGCAGGATTTCACAGTAACTGTAGTAACAATGTAGCCCTTTACTGACTGGTGGCTGTTTTCTGAGTGTGGTGCTTCATATTTGTTTTACATGGTAAACATAAAGAAATGCTTGGGACTGATGGATGGATAGATGGATGGATGGATGGATGCAAAAACAAGACACTAAAAGGTGTTTTTTAGGAGTTCATTCCTAAAGTTGCAGTATAGTTTTAATCCTATACATTCTTTAATTCTCTATTTAGTTTCAGGATTAGCATGAAGCAATAGAGGACTGGGGCAACACGCCCATAGGGTGCCAGGCAGCCAATCACTGTAAGTCAATCACAGTTAGCCAATCACGCGGTCATCAGAGTGGCAGCTGTCGAATCCTCGGCTTTCTGTCAGATTTACTCCAAAAGTTAGCATGAGCCATGAGCTGCCCTGTGCAAAGCCTGGCCCTGTGCTACATTTTACAACATATTTGAGAATATCAAGCCAAAAACATTACCCTCAGCGATGTCTCACAGCGATGGCATGTGTACGAGAACAGAATTGGGGGGGGGAGTTCAGACATCACTAATGTCCTTTATCCTTATCTTCCTAGATAACACAAGACTTCTGTTGTTAGCGAAGGTCAGACTTCAGGAATTGAATGTGTAGAATGTGGCTGTGGGGAAGAATTATGCACGACGATCTGCAGGGGCTCGACATCTGCATCGAGTGTGTAAACAAGTGCACACTTGATCCTTTTGTCTTATGCATCTGCACACACCAGAGGATGGGCGTCGACTGCCCTCGGAAGGCTGGGATTCCTGTTCTTATTAAAATATCATAACTTGCCCACCTTTAGCTCTTGGCATTTGCTGGGTGGTCAAAAGTAATGAAAAGTAATGAAGTCAAGCTGAAATATTTATGGCTCATTGAGAGGGTTGGCTGGCTGTAGTCAGATCTGTTCAGAGCACAGCGATAACATCCGGAGTGTGTGAACTCTGGAAAGTGCTTCACATCATTCAGACGTTCTGGATAAATAACACAGGACAGCGACGTAAATATGCAGCCCGAGCACGTGCCGAGCTCTGTGCGGAATCCGCAGGGGCGTTAGTCACATATTTCATCATGAACGAGACGTCTGAGGGGAGGTGTGTTTTAAATGAGTGCTTAACTTGCTTTCCCACATGGTATGATTAAATGCTAGGTTTCTGCAGATAAGAGGCAGCTGCTCACTTACGGTCTGGCTAAATCAGGAGGCCTCCATTCTCCACAGGTGCTTCCAGAAGGTAGGCCATCAGGACACGTTTGTGTGTGTTTGGGGGGGGGGGGGGGGCTTGCTATGTAAAGTATTTCGGCCACAAAAACAAGCCAATGAAACTTATGCTTCCTATTCATTATTATTACATACTATAATTGCAGATATTTTTTATCATTTGCATTGCTTTTGCTATTTTTGTTTTATGTAGTTATATGCTCATGTCATTAATACAAATAAAGGTAATGAACCAGCATCTCAAGCAGAGCCTCTGTAGCAGGTAATGCATTAATTTGAATCATTAAGTATGTTGCTCTTTACATGATTGCTGAACGTGGGTTCACACCAGAGACCGATTCGGCATTTTTCCAAGGGATTTTGCTGTCACTGTCCCTCCTGGAAATCATGTGGGAAAAGATCAGGCAGGAGGGAGACTCAGCACCTGCCTGCCACAGCATCAATTTAACCTGACGTGCTCACTTACACCTCCTCAGGCGGGTTAAGGGACTGCTGTGAGTGCACCTTCCACCTTCCACGAGCGCCGGCCCTTGCACCAGGAGAATGTGGACAAACCAGCAGGTTCCAGGTTTAATGACCCAGATTCCACCTGATTCCACTGGGAGATGTTACCACTAGCCGTCACATGTGCATGAAACAGCTGGATGCACAGCTGGCTGGAGTAGGCACCAAAGTCGACCTTGAGTAGGCAAGGGGGCGGGTCGATCCTCTGTCATCATCACTGTACAGGAACAGTGAGTGAAAGAGACAAGCAGACCCTGAAGTTCACCTGAACCATACTCCCCATCAGAATACATGGTCAATTCGGTTCTACCATATAAACCCTACAAACTACTGTTTCCCAACTCAGGGTACCACAGCTGGTCCATGTTTTTTCTCTCTCAAAGCTCCCTGCCATACAGTCCACATTTTTGCTCCCTCCCAGCTCCCTGATAACTAGCTCGACTCATTTCCACAATATCACATCCATTTTTCCATTCAGTACCACCCTACGACTTCAAAATACCCATCTTTGGTTTTGTTCCTCATCAGCAGATCCTTTCCCAGTCCCAATCACATGGTTCCATCTGTCCGCCACACATTTCTACATGGAAACAGTCGGGGAAAAAAGCTGTTTATCAACCTTGTGGATTTCAGTTTTTTGGGAACAACCATCCTCTACAGCAAAGAAAGATATTAATGTGAGCGAGTGCTTTTGGGATCTAACGGAAGGTATCCATAGTGAGTTTGCAGAGTACTGCAGTCACTCTGCAGCGCTCCCAGGAGAAGATTATGGTGTTTGTGTTTCGTCCTGAATTTAAATCAAGATGAGAGCAGGGTGGGGGGTTGTTCGAGCGCATCAAAGTTTGGGAAAATGCGAATCGGATGTATGTGTAATTCAGCCCCACCCCCGTCTTTTGCAAGCCGCAGTCTGCTTACAGGAGGTTTGCGGTGAGCTGATTTTGACGCATCAAATAGTACGCTGGCTGCGAGGGACGTTCCTCACAGTAATCCTACTATGACACGGAAAGCCCCATCGTAGGGGAATAAGAGACCTTTCACAGAGGTAAACAATACCTCTACACTGCCTGGACACCTCAACCCTGTTCCTGAAGGGTATCTATCAGGCTGGGGGCCGGAAAAACAAAACACCTCAAAACGTCTTTACTGTAACCATTGTTGCTGGTGTTTAGCTACAAGGAGATAACAGATATATGAAGGGAGAGAACAGATAGATGAAGTGGAAATAATAGTTTAAAAAGCGTGAATGTATCTCATATTATGTGGTGCATCAAAGGCACATGGAAAAACAAATGTAGGTAAAGTGCTTTAAGAATTTTTAAAGCTTCCATCACACTCTTGTGTGCTCGGTTCAAAGCAAAACAGGGAATGTTTTCTTTTTCTCCTAACCTATTTCAGGAATCATCGTCCCCCAATTTGCACATGATCTCTGTGATCCAGAAATCCTTCACGGTGCAGACATTCCCAGCTGCCTTTACTCCCGCCCACCTGCAGGGGTGACTGGTGATTTTTAACACTTTATGGCAGGTGGCTCATGCCCGGAATCTGCACATATCTCTGTTTTCAAGATTAGGCTGTGAGTGCTTTTGGGTTTTTTTTTTTTGCAGGGGAGGGGGGGGGGGGTGAAGTT
>JAODJW010000040.1:30505229-30525451 GCA_026777045.1 Hyperopisus bebe | reverse complement strand
TTCTGTGGCAGATGGAATGCATCCAACTCGTGTTCAGGATGTTCAATAAACATGTTAAGTGCATATATATTCCCTTTAATATAGATTAAAAATGAATGATATTTAGTAGTGATTAATCTAAATGAATCCACAGCAACCCTGTGATTAATCTGATTAAAAATTTTAATCGTTTGACAGCACTACTTATAATGCATTGCAGCCATTTATACCTTTGTCTAATAATAATAATTATTATTATTATTATGATAAAAATTATCAAAAAATAATTTTACAGTTATTATTAATTAAATATCAAAAGTTTAATACTGAATTTTGAAATATTGAATTTCACAATCAGTACCACCCATTAAAACTAGCTGTAACATAAAAATAAAAAAGTGAGGGACTACAGATTATTTACACAGACTAAAACTAAGCATCACATTTGAAGTCACAAAATTGAAATTCCTGTCCAACAAGAATTCCGGCCCATTGTTGTTTCCCGCAAAAATGACTGTCTTCCATATAAGCTTCTTCTTAAAATTATAAACATGGCACCCCAGACAGGCTTAGGCACCTTAGATCGATACAGGAGGATCACCTTGTTGCAGTTCACACCTGTAATCTGAGAGACGGCCATGTGTGGCTGATATCACTGACACATTTCAGTGAGGCCCCTGGGTCTCACAGTGAGCCTTCTGTGTCCATCAAAGGATTGGGCTGTGTTTTACACAAATGTGGAGGCTGGCTGAGCATTCAAGAGCGGATTCAGTGTGTGGGCTAACCAGACAGATGTTCCCTCTTGATAGTCTGTCTTTCTCCTCCATAATCGCACCTGAGACGTCTGTTTTTTTAATCCAAAACCAATCTGTCAGAGGATTCCCTGCAGCCTACTCATTTCCGTCATAATAAAAGATGTATTGCGGTACTTGATTTTGTCACTGTACCTGAGAAAGTCTTTATGTGGGTAATTTGAGAGGTGTTTTCGCCAGGTCTTTTTTGGTCAGTGACTGCACCTGTATGATTCAAAATGATGTACTTCTCAATGCCTCGTACGATTGGTGCATTCAGGTAGGAGTGGCAGCAACATCATCAAACGTAACAAAAGATGCCATCTGACATCTACATTAGTGTTTCCCAACATGGTCATCAGGAAGCCAGGGACAGTCCATGTTTTTGCTGAATCCCAGCTCCCTGCCAGATAGTCCACATTTTTGCTTCCTTCTAGTACCGGGGGCAAAAACGTGGACTGTCCGTGGGTCTTTGAGGATCGGATTTAGGAAACACTGGTGTACACTAAAGGACATTAATATTTCTAAGGAATTTAGTTTAAACACTCTTCCCCACTGACACTGTGGAATTTAAGGCTGTCATGAGATTCTGAAAGAGAGATGCTCAGTGGCGATTTATTCTAAATAACCAAGCATTGTAAAGAATCACCCTGCTCATGTAGAGATGGACCGTTATAATTTAGTTCATAAGTCACCAGGCAGCTTTAGTGCAAAATGAAACGCATTATTTATCTAGCAAAGAATTCCATTTCATGGGGAACCCTTTGCTTTTCAGGGTGACATGAGCTCTTATCCTGTTACACACAACTATGTACTTTTTAGTAAGTACTTTTTATATGTAGTGTTTTTATATTTTTGCTTTTACTGTGTAAATGATAGAGTATTTGCTTTTTCATTGCATCTGAAGGGGTAGCAGCCTTGCAATTTCGTTGTATGTGGTATAATGACAATAAAAGACTTCTAAATCTAATTCCTGTAATCTCTCTGGGTATCTGAGGTTTTCTTGCCCTCGGGTTGTGGGGCTGAATTCCTGCTTTATTTCTGTGTGAGTTACAGTGTGATCTCGAAATGCACAAATTTTAAGTGAGCTGCTGCTAAATCTCACCATAGTGCATAGGATCGGCTCCAGACTCTTAAATGAGTTGTTATGGAACATAGACGGATTTTTAATTGCTGATTAACTTGATTATATTACATACAGCTAATGCTGTAATTTCCATTTCCAATAAGTAAGAAAAATACGGTTAATTCCCAGCGATGCATTTTAAGTGGTAAATCTGCAAACCTTTGCAAAGTAATGATGTGCTACAGTGTTCAGGTAGACAGGCTGCCCTTTTCAAAGACCTGTGCTCTGTCTCTGGTACCTGCTGCCAGGACCAGTGGGGAGGCACTAATAGGCTTGACACTGCTAATGTAGATTTATACTCCTAGCCCTTAACATGCCTTAACCCCCCCCCCCCACCCCAATGACAAAACCCCTGCTCTGTCAGATACCCCATGTGAACCGGCAAGGTATTTATACTTAGAATGCAAAGTATTGTAAATGAAAGGGAAGCAGTGGTCTGCTGCTGATAGGCCACTTAAGCAAAGAGACCTTTTTTCATTGGATCACCTTCGGCGTTTCTGTGTAAAAGCATCTGCCATTGGCTCATTATGTCACCCAGTTATTAATTTCTGAAAAAAAGATTGCTAATCAAAATTAATTCTTTATAGATTTTGAAGTGAATTGAGTTCTGAAGTTTCAAATATTTTGCAAAACTTGCATAACAAGGTGTGCTTTTTGATTCCTTTAATTCATATTTCAGCTTTTTAAATGATGTCCCAAAGCAGAAGAGCCATACATGTATATTTGTAAATGATGGCTCAGTGATGAATAAATGCAAAGGTTTTCCTCATAAAAAAAAAACTCTGGCTCCTCCTTGGTCCTTGGCCAGTATCGTGGTGTTACCTTCCCTGGTTCCTTTGCATTGCCACTCAGGGGCTAAAGGGAAGTCAATCTTTCCTGTATCATTTATGCCCCAGGTGCTAAACCAGACACTTCAGCTGTCTGTGTGTGCTGTGGTCACAGTTATTGTAGTGATCCTGTTGCTTTAGGGCTATAGCTTCTTGGACTGGGGGTAGAACATCCATCCATACATTTTCTATAATTGCTTATCCTACTCAGAGTCATGAGGGGTTCAGCGAAAGGTAGGGAACAAGCCAGGATGGGGTGCCAACCCATCACAGAGCTATCATTCACTCACCCACGCACACCTACAGGCAATTAGGTAACTCCAATTAACCACGGTATGGCTTTGGACCGTGGGGGGAAACTGGAGGAAACTCCACAATAACACAGGGAGTAGAGCAATTAATGTTATTACAGATTTACTTATGTTAAACACTTATTTTCTTACTTTGTTGAATCAATCTGGCTCTCTGGTGCTTGTAGTTAGCAATACATGTGAAAATTTAAACATATTGTTGGTGAACAGGCAAGCAAGAGAACAGAGCTTGGTGTGTTTCCACTCTGAAAGGCAGTTGAGTGTATTACCAGTAAAGTTCAAGCATACTGTGTTCTCAGAGCCTCTGTCTTACTGAATGATGCAATATTCAAGCACTGAGGTCTATCTGTTAAATGCCTGATGTAATTGTTGGCCTTGAGTTTGGCGATAGAGGGACCAAAACCATAAAGGCTGAAACTGAAAGAAAAGGACATTGATAATACAACAAAACACATTTCACATGGAATATAAGGGAGATGCTTTTGGAAATTCCAAACACTCCTCAGCATCAAAATATGCATAGGGGAACATGCAAAGTCCACATTTTTATGTCTAGCGGAAACTTGCACATCCGTGCGCATCTACCGCGCATGTGCGAGACCACTGGTTAGGTATTTCCAGTAGGTGGCAGCGTGCACTTTCACAGATCAGCAGTCAACAACAAAACGGTAGAGGAAGAGTAGCTGTTGCTGTTGTTGCAGTAGTTATGGCTGATTTTGTCGTAAGGGTTCCAAAATGCTGCGGTATGCCTTATAACCGTAATACCACTCAAACCTTAACTAATAACTTTAAAACTGTTCATAAAAGTTTACCTGTTTCACTGCACTGCTTGTATTTCTGTTTGTTGCGGTACATTTGCCCTCTCCTGGACTGTTGAAATATCACTGTTGTATGAAGCACCAACTGCGACCCTCCATATCCACATAGTATGAACATGAGCTGCTGCACGATCATCCGCAGCCAAAAAGCACGTGTGGAAAAGTGAAGCATGAATCAGGCCTAACATGGAAACATACTGATTAAAAATACATGTAGGGTAGCATGGGAACATGGTCACCAAAATACCCATTGAGTAACATGAAAACATAACCATGAAAATACCCATAGAGTAACATGGAAAGATAACCATGAAAATACATGTAGGGTAACATGGTAACATTACCATCAAAATACATGCAGGGTAACATATCCATTACATGTAGCAGTTTGTGAATAACACAGCCAGTTGGACTGCCACCTTCAGGCTATTGGAGAAAGTGCTAGGTTTAATCAGACTTTAGAAGCACTGTTATTATCCACTGTCATGTGGTGTCATCATAAAAGCTGCCGTGTGATTATGGCATGTCGCTCTACACCACATCACTGACAATATTGTTTTAAAGCAGCCCTTCTACCTGGACCATTGATTTTTTTTCCCCAGGCATTTAGTGAAAAATTACAGATTTCTGTGAGACCATAATGGAGATTGTCCACTGCCCAGGCATAAATCACCTCTCATCACAAAGGCTTATCTAACCTGGGGGGGGCGCTGGGACTCATGGAAGCAGTAGATAACGGAGCAGGCAAGGTCATGCTCGCCTCGAGATGGACGCTTCTTCGAAATGCCCCAGTCGGAGTTTGATTAAACAAGATTAAACAGCACGTTTTGTCAGCAAGGTGCCCCTTTATGAGAATTTGAGCATAAAAACATCAGTGATACTGTTCATTAACTCTCCAAATACAAGCTGTGCTTTTTAAATTCACATCTAATACTTTAATTGCATATATGGTTGTCAGGAGTTGACATCTACTTGATGGGACCTAATTTATGTTGTTCAAGGTGAATCTTCAACCCTAAAGAACCTGGAGCCAGAAATAAAATTTATGGAGGGTCCGGAAACCCAACGAAAGTAGATTATGCCAAAGGGAAGAGGACCCCACAGTATATTTTGCAGACCTGTGGAAGGGGGGGGTTCCTCTATGCAGATTTCACCAATCGGGGACTGAAGCAGATTTAGAGGGGACTTCAGACTCATAATTTTATTACCTGGCTACGTACCTGACTGGTAACAAAAAAATTAGCAGGGCTTCAAACCTGTTATTTCACTATGTGGCTACATTCCTGCTTTGATATGAGCACCAGAAATACTGCCTTGCGGATTGATGGATTGGTGATCCACTGATGCCTTTTTCTGCAGTTAATGCATTGCTTTTATTCGGGCCTCTGCCTCGGAGTCTGGCAGTGCCAAGCCGCCACAGCAGGCCGGCTCCATTAGGGTACCTCCAACTGACCGATGGCTATCAGGAAATGTCAGGCGGGCCGGCCGGCTGACGATGGTATCTGCAGAACATGGATCCGCGGTGACCCCAGACAATGTTATCCAGCTCAATATGGAGAAAGGCTTTGTGTTCAAAACCCTACCGATTATTTGTAATGTGCACAGGTACTATACAGATCTCTACAGCATGCAATTTTGCAAAATGCGGAAAAAAACTCACCTTTCAAATGCTTTGGAATAGTAATGGAACTGATGCCCTGCACAACTGTTTCTGTTATCCAGGGAATTTTGGACCATTGAATAGGGTGAGTTTTTTGAATGGAAAGAATAACACAATCTTTCTATACAAATTTGTCTCTGAAGGGAAAATAGTTTTCCCATCTGATCCATTGTCTCCAGAAACACCAAGAATCACTGCACATTTTTTAGTTCAAGATAACAAAATTAATCAGCAGGTTCCATTTTAAGCAAGGGGGGGGATTGTGGACTTTAAACGAAAGCCTCTGATACTCTATCTGGGAATTGTCTACCTATTAAAGAACAAGAAATGCAAATTTTAATGGCTCCCCATTCAAAAATTGGCTGAAATGAACCATTCTGGGGGGGGGGGGGGGGGGGGGGGTTGTTTACCATGTAATGAACCCCTGGATACTAAAGAGAGAGCACAGTGCTCAGAAGTAAGGGACTTAGACCATAAACGATCTTCACAAAGGCATTCAACACCTCCATTGTTAATATTCCTAATGCTGTAGATAAAAAGTATGTTACTAAACGGCATTTATCCAATGAGAAACAGCTAACATTGAGGCTATGTAGCCAAACGGCCGTCGATTCAAAGCCCAGGAGCAGCCCTGCAGAGGCAGCCTCCAGCAAAGTGTTTAAGTGGCATCTCTCCCATAGAATACCCAACCTAATGAACAGGTTCAACAGCATGTCGCTTTGGGTGCAGGTAAGCTCAAGTAAATTTTAGATTTACTGGGTCATCTGCTAATCAGGTAATCAGTTACAAAGAGCTTATAAATGGTTGAACTGCAAATGGCGCCCCACCAACAATAGATGTGCAATTTGTCAAGAAAGCTGAGCCATGTCATGTTCCTAGTGAATCTTTCAGCGCCTTTGCCAAACATTTCCCCTGACACGCTGACAGACAGTAACGATGGCCTCTTTAGGACCACAGTCAGGCACCACAAGTGCGGCCGGTCCTCTGCTTCCTCTAAATCCCCCCCCCCCCGTGATCAAAATCAGGTCTATTCTCGCCACCCAAACACTCACGCTGCCGCACCTCTTTTAAAGTCAAGTGCCTTGAGCTTGAGAGCACTCACTTGTTTTTTAATGTGCCCCCCCCCCCAATTCCCTCATTACTACACCGAGGGACATAAAACCTCATTGTTGAAACTTGTGCCCAAACAAGCATGAATTAAAAAGGGATTCATGAATATTCATGACTGCCTGAATGTTCATAACATTTATGAATTTTATAAAATCTCTCCATCAGATTTGCATATCACCTTATAGCAAATGTCTTCTCTACTTCAGGGGAAACAAATCAGGTGAAGTTTTGCTTTTTATATCTCTTTTGTTTACCAAACTCTCCCTTCCAATTTTTTAAGTCACAACTTGTTAACTTTGTCCCTCCTTTGGCTAATATTACAGTAATATCTCTCCATGGAACAGGGAGGTACAAATGTGACTGATATAAGACATAACAGTAAATAAGTGTTGTACTGGATTCCAGTACCAATACCGGTATCTCTTCAGTTTGATTAATGGGTGAGATGTCAAATTCAACATTTAATGCAGAGCATATATATTGCAGAGTTGTAAACCAATGTCTCCCAATCCGGTCCTCAGGGACCTACAGTAGTCCATGTTTTTGCTCCCTCCCAGCTTCCTGCTAGACCAGGGGTGCCAAATCTTATCCGCAAAAGGCCGGTGTGTATGCAGGTTTTTGGGATAACCTGTAGGTCAGCTGTTCAAACCCAGGTGTGAGGACTCTTCAGCCAATCAGTCCTCTAAATAGTAATCTAATTAGGGAGTTGCAGCGAAAACCCGCATACACACCGGCCCTTTGCGGATGAGATTGAGCATCCCTGTGCTAGACGGTCCACATTTTTGCTGGGAGGGAGCAAAAACATGGACTGTCTGTGCATCCCTGAGGACCGGGCTGGGGAACACTGTTTGTTGTAGACAAATATGACAGGAAATGTGATGTAATGGGAAATAGACCATGGCAAGAAAATCAAGAAAATAATGGAGAAGAAGATAAACAGGTAATAGGCTAAAGAGTAAAATGAAATCAGATGTAGAATGTACAAATGTAGAATTTATATGGGAATTCATTTTTGCATGTACATTAATGTATATTAATCACTTGATACAGAGAGATTTCTGTTCAATTTCATATTGTTCAGTGGAAACAAATCAAATCATGGCTATATTAACTAGCTAATGAAAATGGAAAATGGTGATTATTTTGAATGTTGGCTTCAGTTTTCAGCAATTCATAAATTCACTTGTAATAATTCAATTGTCATGTTCCTTTCCTGTGATCCTCTTCTAGTCATTTTTTGGGCTCCTGTGATTCATTAAAGCAGAAAGATTGTGACAGATTTCTGAACTGACATCTACTATCAACCAATTTCTTTGATATTTGAATATGCAGGTCACAGAGAACAGGTAACACATTAAGTTTATTATCAATTCATATAAAATTATATGAAAAGCACATATAAAATATCAATGGACTGGTTTCCCACTGCCTCAGTCGTTTGAGAATTATTAAACTAGACCAAAAATCCTGTCCCCCTGTCCAGCATGGATTTCCTTGACAGCTCCCCATCTGGCCACTTAACAGTGGCTTGAAGCTTCGCTATGCTTCTGAATTTTTCTCCCATAATAGGGTGACAGGCCTGGAAGGGCTGGAAACATGGGCTCCCTGAATGTTTGGGGAAATGCAGGGAGAAGATGGCATGGAAGTTAAAAACCCAAACCTCTCAAATGAATTATACTGACTTCAGGCCCCCTTATGGTACCATTAAATAAGGTGCTGGCCTGAACAATTCCTGTAAAATATCCTGCTGTATCAAAGAAACAGGAGCATCCCCTGAATGTCACCTTAAGATGTGCCAACAGAACCACATGATGCTGGGACTTTAGGTTCGGGTTAGGGAATGGGGATAGGACAGACAGGAATAGGAAGGGAGCACTGCATAAGGGAAAGGGCTACAGCAGGGTGTGAGATCAAAACCCCGCATCTGACCAGGTATTCTGCAGCCCAGAGAAAAAAAACTATACCAGCAACCCCCAAACCATTATAACCACCCACCCCCCATGATGTGAATAATGTTCATACCAAAGGGAACAGTCTTTCTTCATATCTCGCATCACAAAGTCAGCAGATCAGGGTTCTTCCCTCTGTCACTTTCCCGCTCTTTCCCACTGTCAGTAAGGTACTGACCAGGAGAACCCCCCCCACAAGCTTTGCCCTTTCAGAAATGCTCTGACCCAGTCATCAGGCCATAATGCTTTGGCTCTTGTGACAATCACTCAGATCTTCATCCCTGCCCATTTACAGTTACCGTAAAGTAAATCTCAGACCTTGACATGCACCATTTTTATGAGATAGTCATCATAATTCACTTCATGTAGGGTGGTCATAATGTTTTGGCTCATTGGCGTATATAAAATGTGCAATTCATGTTCGGTTATTAAAGTCATTACTGCCAGTTTCAGTAAAAATAAATGGATCTGGAACTTCACCTAAACCATTTAATATATCACATCAAGATTATAAAGACCACAAATGAGCTTCGATAAATGATTAAATAGCCAATTCATTTATTCTGCTTGGGTGAAATATTTATAATTCTCGTGACCTTTTGATTATGACTTATTAAATGTAAGACATTAAATAGCATCATTTAGCTAACTTCATATTACCAAAAGTAACTGCTAACCTATAACCTGAATCATACTGAACGGGACACATTAAATCCTGTTTTACTGTTCAGTAAATGTCAAGCGGTACCTAATAACCAGGCAGACTTTCCTTCATGCGGTTGATATTCAACCTAGTCATCAACCTACCCCCCCCATCCAATCCATTGACACAACATTTTGTCCCCCCCCCCCCAATACTGGGCCTCACAGTCCATATATTGGACATGGTGTGAAGCAAGGATTTCGCCAAGAGGAAATCTGTTGTACTCACTGAGCTGAAAACAATCTGAAGATCAGCACAATCATAACTCCAGTGATAATGTAATCCTGCAGGGGCTGGGAAGGGGGGGCCTAGGAACAGATTCCGTGGACACGGCGCACGCTTCCCAGCGGGGTCTGAGAGCTCGGGGCTTTCAGAACGAGGATGCGCCTAGGCGGTGGTTCAGGGTTTTGAAACACGGAGGAACTGAGTGCATTTATGTTCCTTCCTGGTGTAAAGGGTTTGTTCTGGATGTTAGCTATGCGATTCATTCCACAGAGAGGGAGATTCTCTATCTAAATATGCATTGGGAGCTGGGGATCCGTTTCATCCATCTCAGGACCATCGTTCATTCATCTCTGAATGAATATATATATACTCATACATGCTTAGAGATGAGTGCAGTGAAAAGCAGCTCTGAGAGCCAAGCAGCTGGCTCTGCCAGTAGACAGCATAAAAACCAAGGCCCAGAACTTCTTTGTTAAGTTTGTTAGACAGTTTCTGGTTTCCCCGGTAATTGGGCAGGCTGCAGGAAAGGGGCTTTTCTACAGCAATGTATCCCGTTTGAACACCTGACCCAGTTAAAAACCTTACAAACTTCAATCCGAGTTACTGGGATTTCATCTCTGGAAGCCTTCCTGCTTACGCAGGAAGGGCGTAAGACTGCAGTGTCTCAGATGACCTGGACACATCTCTGAAGCCCATACATCAAAGGGTATGTCCTGTTGTCACCTCAGGAGGTCAGGCTTTGGTACATGAAGTTATGAGGTACCTCACACAGACCTGATAAAACGCTAGTGACCTGGGGAGCATTAGTGCATCCGACACATGAGGCTTATCATCTCTTTTGGGGTTTCATTCTCCCACAACCACTCAACTGTTGATGGAAGGCCTATAGATCCTCCCATGATGGCCATTTCCATGTAAAGACACGGAATTAGTCCACAGAGAGTGAGATCTGGTTGCGGTCCACTTCAGATGCCCAGTTTGGAATTCTAACCACCTATTAAGAAAGTATCAGTAGAGCTTCAATGCCAATGGGGGTTGTGAATCATTGATTTTAGTGCAAACCATCAATTAATCTCCACGGGATTGATGACCATTTAGCCACAAGGTCGGCCCTGTAGGTCACAGGTTTTCCACCTCGGATCGACTGTGCAGAATATGACAGCATTTCGTTTTGCATAATCATCTGTGTGTGCCTTTAGTCTCCAATCCAACTAAGCCCCAGAGATCCAGACTCAAACAGCTATTCACGTAAGACAAAAGTTTATAATTAGAATATATTTTTATATTTTTATTTATTTTTTCATAAATAGGTGTAAATTTCCCAACTGTTTTGTGTCTTTTGGACCTGCATACATTAAATGCACCATTGTAGCAAAGTTTCATTAAATTAAATATAGTTAAATTTGCTAAAGCAAACAAATAAACCTACACTTCATTCAACCTGTCACAACAGGGTCTTACTAATATAATTTGCTTATTAAACTACTTTGCTCAATAAATCTATGATTTTAAACCAACGCTAAGCTATGACATGAATCTACAGAAGACACAGGCCTAATAGGGTTAATGAGCTCTTAAGTAAATGATTATGAAGAATGTACAGGGGTAAATTACACACTTTCTACATCACGGACTAGCATGTCACAGTTTAACAATCAGGAAAATAAACCTCCAGAGGTTTGTAAGTGGGACACATGCTGCCCTGAACTGTTCAGTGATGTTGCCACAAAACTGATACCTGCTTCCCTAAGGATGTTTTTTTTTACTAATAAAGCCATGGTGCTTCTGTAGGGGCACTTCAGGGGCTGATGGTGCATATCAGGGGAGCAGTCTGGAAAAATGTGTAAATAAGGCCCTACTGCCAGATTGTACCATGCTGCCCAGAGATGGGGTACCAGTCTGGAAAAACACAGAAATGAGGCCCTGCTGCCAGGTCGTACCAAGCTGCCCAGAGACGGGGTACCAGTCTGGAAAAACACAGAAATGAGGCCCTGCTGCCAGGTCGTACCAAGCTGCCCAGAGATGGTGTACCAGTCTGGAAAAACACAGAAATGAGGCCCTGGTGCCAGGTCATACCACGCTGCTTGAAGCCGGGGGGCCAGTCTGTCACATGTCCCAGTTAAATCACAATTGTTCACACTCTCTAGTCTTTCATTAGTCACTCGTCTCATGTAATGGGGGGGCATCTTCTCCCATGTCGCTGTTTAAGTGGCTGAGGGAACATTACCAGCCCTCCCCACCATTTCTCCTGGGGGGAAACCAGCTGTTGTGATACCAGATACTCAAGCATATGAATCCCATCGAAACAAATGCAGATTAACTGGCTTTCACTTCAGTGTAGCTACAACATAATTGCATCTATCTCAGCTAGGTCCGCAGAAAGCACTTAACATCTAGCAGTGTTGTCGTTGACATGCATCAGTTCAGAATAGTTATAACATCAATGATAGACTCCAAAGCGGTGAACTCAATAACTCAACTACTAACTCCATTAAAGTTATTAGAGTAGCTGAAACAGATCTGAGGATGATAGAGGAGAGGAAATGAAGCTCCTTATGTAGGTACAGAAACATGCAAATATACTCCGGGAGTTGTGAGTTAAATGGTCATGTCTGCACTTACCGTATGTAATGTTTGGATGAACCATGAGGAATGTTTATAACTGCAAGCTGAACAGGAAGTTGAGCCTCTGCTGGGTGAACGTATCTCCAGAGCTGGTCTTATCTATGCTGTGATGCTGCAGTTGGGCCTAGAGGGGACCCACATACTTACCTAGGATGGTTCTGAGGACTCTGAGTGGGTGGGCTTAAGGTACGGTAGGGTATACTTTATTGCCCCGAAGGAAACTTGTCTTGGGTTTCAAGCCACTGCATCACACAACACACTTGTCAATGGCATCACAATGCACATACAGACGCTCCTCTACTTATGAACTTTCAGACATACGAATGAAGAGGACCGTAAGTCCAAATTGTGTTTGTTGGGCTCCTGTTCCCTGTCCTCAACATCAACTTTTTTTTTTCTGTGTGCCAATTCTGCCTAGTACGACTTCTGGCCGCTACTCTCGCCGCGCAGCAGCGTAGCGTGCGTACTCCCAGCATCCTAGTTCTTTGTACTTACGTATACCCTTAAAATGATGTTGAATAATGACATTTCAAGTTATGAACGGCCATTCAGAACATAGCTCATTCATAAGTAGAGGAGCGTCTATACACACAAATACACAGATCAAACATTCACACTCATATGAAGACATGCTTAAATTCACATGATAAGTGCAGTAAAACAGGAGGGGAAAAGAAACAGATAAATCAACCAGGGGTTCTTTAAAACAATGGAGGACAATAAAAAAGCCTTTAGTTTCAGATAATAAAACCAGATATAATCAAACCAGAACAGAAGGTAATAGAACGGCAAGTTAAAAAAATGTAGTAGTTCCACTTGATATCTTGACGGAGAATTGAATGAATTAATGATTTAGTTCCTGAACTGGTTCTGTCTGCAATTTGGTATCCTAAACCATCGGCCTGAGGGCTACACCAAAAATCCTGGGTTCAGGGTGTGTTTCGGGTCATTCAGAATGTTCTGTGCCTCTCTAAGCACAGATTATCCCTATACAGCCTGACAATAGTTCACGTTCCTTTTTCCCTATGATTTTCTTGCCTGTTTGGATGAGACATGTGAGTTTAGACTTCAACTGCTGACAGGTTACCATAGCATACATGTATGCCATATCAAATTACACTCTCTGAAATCATTTGATTAAACAAAATACGTTTGCTATTTACACCAGACAGTCTAAGCCTTCTTAAAACGTGCATCCTCTGATGTAGCCTAGAACAGAGGTTTTCAACGTGAACACATCACATGACTGAATTGTCAATGTCAATACTGAGATATTTATATGAAGGAACCTGATTTATGGGAGCATTGCGAATGGGTACTGGACAGTGATCACCAAGTGACTTCGGATTGAATATTGTCTTCTCCGTTTTCTTCACATTCACAGTATGGTGGTGAGCATCCCCCATTTCTCAAACTGTTTGATTTTGGAGTGGTAGTTTGGTCTCCGTTATAAGCCAAGAATGGCAGTATCATCAGGGAATTTCGCAATGTAATTTAAAGGGGTTTTGCTCACATGCCTGTTTGTATATAATGTAAAGAGTCCTGGGGAGCTGACACACCTTTGGGGGCCTTATACTAATAGATTAATGTCAGGAATGACCATATTTACCTTTACATGTTGAGCTCTGTTCAGGGACAGAGCAAAGGTTTTGTCTCAGGAGGCAACAAATGTTCAGGGGGCCATTAGATTAATATCTTGCTGTATATAAAAATTTCAGTGCCCGTGAATGCATCATCCAAAGCACTAACATTAATGTTACTAGCAGTAGAAACGTCTGCCTCAGACGACTTGCTGGGGCAGAGGGGCAGAACTAGACGTAACAGTCTTTCCGCTGCTGTTCCTCCAACCTCCCTGTCTCTCTCTGCACCAGATATATATTTTGTCTTCATATTTGCTAATTTCTTGTAGGCGGAAGTATAATTAGCTGATGTAACACTACTTACTGCTCTATAGCAGGAAATGAAAGAACTGTAAACAAATTCCGGCCGATAAATTTTCACAGATAATTGTTTTACTATGATATTATAGTATTTTAACCAAAATACTCATATAAATGGTTTGGAGTGGACATTTGAGATACATGTTTTGTTACTTAAAAACAAAAAACAGGAACCCACCTGACTGTGGGCCCCAAGGTTGTTCACTCCCCCTCCCAATTCCACCCTCTGACTCTGTTAGTTAAAATAGAAAAACACCACATGACAATAAAAGAATTTACATTCATCTGTTTCAATTTATCCAATAACAAGTAGGGCTGAACAGTATTAAAAGCTGAACAAAAATCAATGAAAAGTAAACAAGCATATGCCTTAGATGTCCTCCAAGCGTTTAAGGACTGAGGGTGTAAATACACTAGGGGATCCGTTCCATGCCTGAGCAGGTTTGACCCCCAAAGTCCAGTTCGTTAGACTAGTGTGATCGTTAACTGTGCCCAAGCGCGGAACACAGGCAGGAAACCATGCAATGATGTGACTGGCATAAGCATGAGCAAATGTACACTACACATGAACCTGACCTGGAAAGAACGGATCAGGTAGGCTGTACAGATTGGGTCACGACAAATTTTTAACAAATATGGCAGCACATAAATCACTTTGGTCTATGACAGAGGAAATGCGGACTGGCGAGAGTATCTAGGAACAACTGGATGCCACACACGAAAACTCTGAGATATTTAGTAAAATATAAAACTATCTTTCTATACGTGCAGAACAATGAAATGAAAATCACTCCATTGCACACTCGATAAATCTATGAGGGCCGTGTGTCATTACATCCAAAACGAGTCCAAATAAGCCACAAAATAAGGACATTAATCATGCAGTCCAACATGCTGTGTGATAGCGCTTTTCTTCCTGTTTTCTTCAACACAAAAGGTTAAGCACAATGTTAAGCACAATGTTAGTGAAGACCAGTGGGGGAGTGAGGAGGGGGAACAATCGTGCTCAGGTGTGGTACAAGGCAACTGGACCAAGTGTGAATACACCCTAAATGTGTGATACTACTGATGGCATCATTTGTGCTCTTCATTGTCTATAATTAAACTGCCAAGGGTTTAACTCTGGGTTTATCTCAGTTTTCAGTACAGACTCTACATATTTCTCAAAACATTTCATCGCAGTTGAGGCCAATACTACAGGCCTTGTAATCATTGTTCTCAGCAGGACAAGACTTCTTTTCTATAGTGCAGGAACAGTGTGTGACTCCAGTAAGTACTGAAAGAGTGGACACCAAGCTGGGGTAAGCTGACTTGTTACCATCATTTTCATGGCACCTCCTGCACTACACATTCATACTTGGGATCTATTGTGCCCCCTGCTGGATCCACAGCCTCATAGTAGGCTTTCAATGAGAAGAAGTAACAATAGGGAATTCCCCCGTGTCACCTCCTAGACATGGAATGAAGCAGGTTTCAGGTATTTCCTCCTCAGGATGATTTATACCAACACCCCCAGCAGACGTGTACCTTCCCCCAGCAAGTACAACAATCATGAAGATACAACACAGAGGAGGCTGTGCATTGAAATGGGAGACCTGTCCTAACACACTGCATGAAAAGACGTCCATAATGACAACAACAAAGGCTGGGTCCCCCACAGGGTTTGGGGTTCCCTGGAAACCAGGGGGATTGTCAGCCCACGTACCAATTGGTCCACCGAGAAAATGGCAAGTATGCCAGATGGCCAGTCCTGTGAGTCTGTCCCAATCAGCACACAAAGCATTTAGGTAAATACATTTATTGACAGAGTCCAGTACTGGCAATAGTGGAATGTCAAGTTCTGTGGAGTTTGCACGTCCCCAGGGCTACAGCCTATCTAAGAAATAAATAGCTGAATCAGGCAGTAACCAGACTAACCGTCAGCTACACACTTTGCCCTATATCAGCTTTCTGAACAACATCACTCTAGTCAAAGCTCACTGTAGAGGTGTCACGGGGGGGGGGGTTGGGGGGTGGTGACAGGTCCCTGAAAGTTCCAGAAATCTAAGGCATAGGAGAAAAGCTCAGGAGAGGAAACAGTGAGTGTGTAAGTATCTGAAGCACCTTTTAAAGATCACCACAGCCTGACAGCACAGACCAAATCATCTGTTTCAAGTTTAGATCTTTCCTCTATCAGTCATGACCAGATAGTTCAGCAGAGGTCCTTGGTTCTCATTAGCTTATCACCAGACCGGTGCTGCCACTCTAGGTGTCTTTAGCATGAAGCATCTTTACAGCTGTCTACAAAGTGTCATGATGCCACCTCTGCTACCCATGATTCATTGCCAGGTGGCCACACTCATTCTGTCAGAGTTAGGAACCTGACAGTACCCCAGACCAGACTCTTCATTCCCAGTAGAGAACTGGGAGGAAGCAAAAATTTGGGCCGTCAAGGGGTCTACAAGGACCAAGCTAGGAAATACTGTCCTAGACAATATCAGGGATGAGTCAGGATGTCCAATAGCCATCACCCCTTTTCTCCTCCATTCCAGCAGAGTCCTTCTAGAACCCACCACCAGCCTAGGATTGGACCTGGAACACTGAAATTCCCCACTTCCTCACTATATATTTGTGTTGCGAGACCAGGTTCTAATACACCCCGTCAGTAGAGGGCGCTCACCAGTGACACCTGCGAAGCCCTCTGTCCCCTTACCATGCCGCAGAAGTTAAAAAGTAGCATGACCACCCATAGGAATCCTTTTAAATCCCCATTACAAAGCAGGCACTGTATTTTTGGGATATCCATAATTCACATTCCTTAGCCATACTTTTAAGTAATGGATCCACAATTTTTTTTCCCCGTAGCTTCCACTGGGAGTAGAGAGGGAAACTAGACTTGGCGCATCAGTAAGCATTTCAGCCACGCATGCGCCCATTCTGACTGAACTACCTGCAGCCACCATTTAATTAAGGTACAATCATGCAACCTTTATTTTGACCACCAGAATCTCATTACGATGTTGTATTTCAGGATGGGACAAATAGTTTTAAAGCAATACAGCGCAGTATATTGAGTTCTTGCACTTTAATTTTTATTTTACTTCTTGTTCTTTTTCAGAATTGATTTTTAACCAAGATAAAAAAAACTGCCAAAGTATTAGATGACTATGTAAACAGACCAGATTGTATTTGGTAATTAAAAGCAACACATATAAAAAGTACACATACTGTTTACACAGTGAGTGTCAGCTGTGCATCATACTGTATTCATGACCATCCTTGTTTTATTCTCTGCATCCAGATTGCCAGGATTAGGGAACAGAGCTTATGTGCCTAATTCCTCCAGTCATCCTAATTCGATGTACCTCCTTCAAGGTTTATTTAAGGTTTATCTGTCAAATACGGGGGCAGCTCCAGGATAACTGGGATTTCCTGCCTCTGTCACCAACACTCTGTCATTGAAAAGCAGTTGTCAGGGCCGGAAATGCAGTGAAAAAGATCATGTGCCTGGTGTCACCTTCCCAACTGGCTGCTGAACGCTCCAGTCTTGCACTCCACTGTGGCCTATTGGTGTCTCCTATGCAGATTTATGATCCTGAAATCCATTGGTTTGGTTTTGTCTTTCAGTTTATTGGCTCCCATCCCCGGCATTCGCACTTGGCTCCTCCTTCCACACATCTCGTCCAATCAGCAGCCACGAGTCCCCATAGTTGTCTATCCCCTGCAATATTCTGATCACCAGACTCAGGGATCCCGTAGATCTATCTGTGACTGACCCAAATCATGTTGCCTCACCTAGCCCCGTTCTAGGGGATCATTTGCATGTGATCTAATGACAGGGTTTCCAGGAGACGAGGCAACCATTAATCGCCAAATAGAACTCAGACAGAAGAGCAGAATGAATAATATCCAGTGATTAATGTGTTGTTATTTAAGAAAGGTTAAAATATGCATTTTTTTATCGACTAACCTTACCAAAAATATGGTGCGGTGGCAAGCGTGAACATAGACTAGGTCATTCAACAACTTTATAAATGTCAGTAACTTCCAAGGCTGAAGGCATAGCATTTTGAGCATGCAGAGAAACATTACGAGCTTGCTGAGGTAAGCTTGTGAAAACACGGGATTGACCAAAACAAAAGGCAAAATATTAAAATTCCACCAGAGTATTAAAGCAGATTTCATTGTACGGTTAGAGGATTTAGCTGAGATGAATTTTCATTCTGCAAGCAAAACAACTGACATGACATGGAGTATCTTTAAAGTAATCTCTGTCTAATGCAAAACTGCTTTACCAAATATATTAAAGAAAATGGAATAAATTGTCCATAAACAGGACTGAAGATAAGATCCCATTAATGAACCAAAAGAGATTTCCATTTCCTACAATGTTTCCTGTTGTAAATACTAATAGGGCAGACTGTTCATTCCCTGCCTATTTACTATCATACTGTGTGTGTCTGTGTGTGTGTCATGGATATATTACATTATGGGGACCACACATTAAAAACAGTTTTATAAAAATCTGTAACTGCGATTAAAAACTAAAAATGTACTTTGTTTGGTTACTTATGGTTATGGTTAGGGCTGGGTATAGTCATCATGTTGTAATAAGAGTTTTCTCCATAGAAATGAAAGAAGAGTCCCCACAAAGATTTAATTAAACACCTGTGTATGTGTGTGTGTGTGTGTGTGTGTGTGTATTTAGTCTATGACTGTTTTTGTGTCTCGCATCAGGAAACCTTCCCGCTCGTCCTTGTAATCCATCTCTGCATTTTGTGCTTGACTCTTGGGAGGGGGAGATTGGGGGGCTGCAGGTGAGGTGGAAAATCCCCATCACTCTCTCCTGCACCCATTAACATTCTGGACCTCACGCTCCCCCAGATTCTCTCGGTGGCACAGGCCTGAATGGGGAGCATGCCATTTTTATTACTGTGGAGTATCGTGTTGGGTCATGTGACTCCAGGTCAGTTAGAGGTACCCCCCCCCCCCCCTTGCTTGGTTGTTCCTGCTCTCGGGGCAGGTATGCGAGTAGAAATCTTATTTTCTGCCTGAGGTGCTTATTGGTCCCGTAAAATGTCTGATAAACCACACTGAACAGGACTTGTGAGCAAACGATTGATGGTTGAAGTCCTAGGAGGTGCAGATGAGCCCTTGGGAGATGTGTACTAGATGTAAATCCCCCTCAATTAGCAGGCTGTGTGTGGGACATCTCTGGTTAGAAGACAATTTATTTTCTGTAGGTACATGCAGTGAGAAACATGTCTCTGGGCATGTCATGTTACACAAGGCAGGATGGACCAGTGCCGCAAACATCATTCGTTTCAGAATTTTGTGATCGGCTCGGTGCGTGAGCCAAATTTGTGTGAATTATCATTTCTCACAAACCACTCTCAGGTTCATTCTGGGGGTGGGGGTTGAAAGGAAGGTGGACGTGAGAAGTAAGTCCTTTGCTATACAGAACAACTGCAGAGAGGCGAATTAACAGGGAATAGCCTCAACTGGTGAAGACTGCATGAAGGAGCCCTTTGGCCCAATTCCTGCTACGAGCGCAGTGGCCAGGGAGGCTGCAGTGCTTACCGCGAGTGGGCCAGTTTTACCCTGTACGCAAACGCGGGCCATAGGTCCATAACAACCAGAGGGCTGAATAACTAAAGGCTAGGTGCAGTTGGAAGGATTATGGTATTGTTACTCTAGGCCTTAGGCTAGAAGATGCTGGAGGATCATGGGATTGTTGTTTTTGTCTCAGGCCTTAGGCCAGAAGATTGTGTGCTTTGTATGTGCTGGGGCACATTGACCAGGTGCAATTCAGTGGGAATTGTCACGATACATGATTTTAAAGTGGATCTTAAATACCGTTCTGAGAATACAGACCCTGCCCTAATTTGTACCCATGGCCAAGCGTAACCCAGAAAAGTGGATTTTATTTGAGCACAATCTGGGTGTATTTTTAGTTCAAAATATGATGAATGGCTGTTTCATAAAGCAAAGGTATAAGAGCTGGAATCACAGATGACTTACAGGAAATATTAGCAAAAACGTTAAGCAAACAATATGTGCTGATTTCCCTAATGTGCCAAACACAGGGCAATAATTACATTATAGGTTTTATCACATTGTGAGGACATTTGGTCCCCACAATGTATTATATACATGATCACCCCCCCCCCCCCCCCCCC
>JAODJW010000040.1:30490173-30505129 GCA_026777045.1 Hyperopisus bebe | reverse complement strand
AATGTATTATATACATGATCCTCCCCCCCCCCCCACACACACACACACATAGCATCCATTCCTATATCTGCACAGCTGCTTATCTAATGTAGGCTGACAATGAGCCAGGAGTCTCTTCCAGGCCCAAGGAGGGGGACACATGCCGGACAGAATACCCACCTATCATCACGTGGTACACACGTTATAATCCAGCCCGCTGGGCAGCTTCCAGAGGTGGTTCAGCTCTGCTCCATCTCCATCGTCTGCCCAAGGCTCCTTCTCAGGCCACCGGTGGCTTAGCATGGAGTTCAGCATCCCAGCTTGCCTTTAATCCTGTTACGAACTGCGCTGCTAAGTCCAGCTTTCACGGCAGGTGTGGCCTCTGATTGGTCAGCTTTGGTTTTCAGGTCATGTGCTCTCAGAGTCACATTCTTATGGCCACAATCACTCTGTCCCAGCTGCTGGATGTGAACATGCTTCCTGTTTTGCTGAGCATATTACATCACACATTACTGACCAGAGACTGAGACATGCTTGGTACCTTAAAAAAGGTATCTTTAGATGGGAATGTGAGATGTCCAGTCATCTCTGTCGTTTTGCGAATATCTCGGAAACCGTGGTGAGTTTCAGCCACACATGCAGGGTTTGGGATGAGTGGGAAAATGAAGGAGATCACTATCCTACACATTTCATGGTGTGTGACACTGCTGGTTAAAATTCTCTGCCCACAATCAGAAGGTTGTTGGTTCAAATCCCAGAGTCAGCAGAGTGATCTCACTGGGTCTGTGTTTAAGTCCCTTAATCCCCAGCTATATCAAGGGCTCTCTGATCCTGTTCTTTTAAAAAATGTATGCTGCTTTGGATAAAATCATTTGCTAAATAAATAAAATATAAACAAGTCTGTAATATATCCAGACAAAGGACAAATAAATATACCAATCTTATATCATTCAAATGTTCATAGAGATTGTCCCCAACTTACAACTGGGTTCCAACAGACAAGTCGTACGTGGAAATGGACGTATATCAGAATAATGACTTTCAGATGTGAGAATGAGGCTGGGATGGTTACGTTACCATACAGTACAGTGCCTCCCCACGGCAGCTATCATACGGCACTCAGCTCACACAAGGTAGCGTGGCACCTCTGGGCATACGGCTGCCCAAAATGTATTTTTATATACATTTACTTTGCGAGTCGTTGTAAGTTGAAAGTCGGGGACAATATGTGCATAAAAAAAACAAATGACAAAAACACAAAATGTATATAATGATTAAACATAATATTAAAAAAATGATCAATAGCAGCAGTGGGGCCCATCTCACAGCTGTGTGGGTCAAGTGGTGGCTCTCTGATAGCAAGATAGTTTGGTTCTGGATGGATGCGGGAAGACAGTGAAGAGACACCTGAAAGCCTGCTCCATTTGTGTCGGGCCGCATCTGTGCTCACAGGACCCTCTACATATTTATCACCATCAGCACAAACCCAGAGGTCCACGGCAATTATAGGAATCGTGTTTTAGCCACAGTCATCCTGAGTCTTAGCAATTGTTTGTATTATGATAACAAAGAAGCATTAAAATACATTAGCATTGCCTGGGGACATATATCGACTGGACTGTTTGTTAACAATTATCATTGACGGTCAGTAAGAGGCAGAATCTTTAATTATAAATGTGAAATTTGCTGTTTAAATTCCTGGAGAGTCCCTGCTGTTCTGTCCCTGAGCAGGTGTTCAACCTGGGTGTCCTGGTAAATGCTGAAATGCTCAGTGGTGTAAATGGGTAAATTAGCATAAATGGTCAAAGATACTGTGGATAACAGTATTCTAGTAAGCACCTAAAAATGTAACAATCTGTCTTCTTGCATTATTTCAAATAATAATGAAATTAGTATTATTATCCAACAACCCTGTCCAGCATATGCAGTTAGATGATGGATTATTTTTATTGTTATACAAACTGTTGAGAATTACACACGTTGCAGTAAAAAACAGCCATCGGTGCACTGATTTAGAACAAGCAGTGGACCTGCCAGACGATCAGGAGCAGGAACACTTTATGCTCAGATGCAGAGAAACCAGAAATCAGCGCGGACAAGCAGCTCAGGAGAGTGAGACCCTCAGAGCCGTCACTCGAGATAAGACGACGCTAAGGTAAGAGGCTGCCAGTCAGCGCCAGGGTGCCACCACTCAGCAGTCACATTGGTACTGGGAACAAGGGGGGCACCTGGCCCCCGATTCTCAAGAGCAAGATCTGCTACTATCTGACAGGAAGGATGGTTTGACACAGGACGGCATATTAAAGCTACAACTTTATTAGAGAAATACACAACATGACAACAAAGCAATAAGGTGAAGTGAAGGGTGAAACTTATCATAAAGACAGCCCAGAGGTGCTGTGTTAATCTTCACATGGCAAACCAGTTAACCCAGTTGGGGGCGTTGGGTCCCATTGTTCTGGAGAAAAATCATATGAAGGTCCTGAGAAATGTCTACATCAGATTCATGATGTGCTCAGAAACCACAGAATTCTTCACAAATATGTTCTTATAATGAGGAATCCCATTGTCCGGATTAACCGGAAGTGTGTGTAGAGGTAACATGCCCCACTGGTCCCCATAAGGGCGTGAGACTGCAGCGCTGTGTGCACTACCAAAATTCAGGGGTTCCCATCAGGGCACTGGCATAAAAGTTCATGATGAGACTGTCCCAGTTAGAAACACTGCGCCAGATGCTCAAGATGCATCATTTCTAGGATCTTTGCATTGGTAAAATCCGGATTATTAATATATAATTATAAGCAGGGCTTCTACGCCTTTAATATTTAGAAATATGTGAAGTAAAAATAACACTTTTCAGTTAATTTGTGATTTGCTGTCTTCTTTTGAACCAAAGAAATAAAACCAAATTATCTGTACCATATTGAATTGCATAGCATCATATTCTTTTGCATCACATCGTGTTAAATCACACTGCATCACAATAAGGGTGAATCATATCGTATCGCATTAGCAGTCGCCTCATATGTATCTTTAACGGATCAGATTGTTGCCAATGCACCGAGATGTGTATCGCGACGGCTGCAGGGACGAAGATCCTCAGTGCCTACACACAGAAATCACACACAGAAATTATGAGGAAAACTTACGAAAGAAGTCAAGTACGCCCAAATGAAAATCTAAAGATGGTACAGCAGCCAACTCCAGATGTAAGAAAAGTCGTTCTGAAGTTCAAGTGTTGCTGCAGGAAGGGAGCAGTGAATAAGCTGGCGTATTTAGGGGCGTCATGGGTGAATATAAAATGCCACAAAAAGACGCATGGTATGCTGTTATTCATGATAATTATTTAAAATAATTCATTATTACATTTCTTTAAAATAATAATTAGAATTGAATAATTATAATTAATTCTAATTCAGTAATTATTTAAATAATTCTTAATTATTGATATTATAATTACTAAATAATCTGGAAATATAAATGATAAAAATATTATAAATGATAAAAATATTTTTTATAGTTCTACAACTGTAGAACTGAAGAAAATGCAAAATGCAATTATTTTTCACAAACTTGTCAGTACTCGAATGTGCGTAAGTGTGCTCATGCAAAAGTATGCGTAGATTCTGTTCTTACGCAAGAATGAATCCAAAATACGCAAACACTGATGAATGTCAGAATCTTTAAAGAAGAAAATGAGGCCCATTGATATTTCATTCACAGGTTAGCTTTTTCAGAGTCTTACACTTTATTACACTATAAACAGAGTCATGTAATGACTGAGAAGCACAGGAATACAGATGGACCACCTGACTGGTTTCTTGCACTTTCCCTGTCACACTTGCTGTCCCAGGTGACAGCCTGGTCATTAAAGGCCAGCTAGCACAAGGCTCTGTGATAACTGAACACCATGGCTACACAAACCTGGTCACCTTTTCATGTCTTTAATAACCCCCCAGCCAGCTGAGGGAGCAAACGGCCCGCTTGCGATTTCGCCCTTGTAAAAAGCAGAGGGTTTCCCCAGGGAAGTTCGTTAGCGCACATCGGGCCTTTCCGTTGCCCGGTAACCACTAGCTTGTGGATGTTAAGCACTCTGAAATCTGGAGTCATTGCTCACACTCATGCTTACGACAGATACACACTTTGGCTGCATTTCTGTAAAACCAGTCAGTCACAAATTGGACTGGATCCATGTCGCCCTGGCAATCAAACCACATAAAGCGGGATTAAAAAATAAAATCCTACCCAATATTAAACTCTGCCTGACAGACTGTCAAGTCCAGCTATCTGCAACAGAAAGTTTACAGTGATCTTCTGTCAGCAAAAAATAAAAATAGACTCTCCTATAGACTATATCCTAGAGGTTGTTTTTGAACAAAGCTGGGGAGTGATTTAGGACAGTCTTATTTTTGTGGGAGGCAGTGCAGTTTGCAGTAGCCACTGGCATAAGATGCAGACACACGTCTAACTGTGGGTTTGGTTACAGCGGTCAACATTTCAGATTGCCCCAGTATCTCCAATGCATTTCTAATAAGTATGAGAAGATACTGAAGGGGAGAGGTGAGGTGGCTCACACCTCTAGGGTTGGGGGTTCGAGTCCCACCTCTGTGTGCGTGGAGTTTGCATGCTCTGCTCACATCATGAGGGATTCCTCCCATAGTCCAAAGACATTCAGTTAGGCTAGCTGGTGTCTCTAAATTACCACTGGTGTAAATGTGCTCCATGATAGACAAGCATCCTTTCCTGGGTATCCCCTGCCTACTACCATCACCTTCCTGAAAAATTTCAGGTCCACCATGCTTATGGAAATCGAGGGCTTTGAAAGCCACAGAAGGGCATGCAATCACACTTAGTTTGATCAGCTTATTATTCCATTTTAAACTGCTGGAGAACATTTGAATTCATTGTGTTTAATGAATAGGGATCTAATTTAGCCTGATTGCAGGCTAAAGATTCCTCAGGAAGTCAACATTTCTTTAGGACTGTTTCTATTGTGTTTTTGTGACTAAATATAAATACAAGCGAAAGCACTTTTATCATTTGTGTTCACAGAAATGTCATCACAAAACAATGCACATAACACACCGGATTAGCCCTGGAGTTATGTTTCCCCACCGTTTGCTGAGGATGCTTTAGTTTTTTTCCCTTTATCCAAAAACTAAGCCAATCAGTGACTTGAATTTGTCTACCATGTGTCACCCTGTGTACCTAACACCAGGGGGCAGTGTGTGGCTCAGCAGGTTAGGTTGCTGTGCATGTGATCAAAAAGATCACCTGATCGAATCCCTTTAGCAACACCCTTGAGAACCTAAACCTTATTCCCTGACACAGCAGCAAGCAGCAAGGGGTCCCAAGAAGACCAATAGAGCATCTTCCAGAGTCCGTAAGAGTCTCAAACAACATTCACTGATTTTTTTATTGGTTTTAACAGTCTGACTGCTTGTTTGAAAGTCGGTAAGCAGTTTATCCCACACAAAGCATTGGCTAAGGGCCTTTCAAGGACTTTTCTACATAAAAGTGAATGTTACAAAAGAAACAGAAAAGTTTGAGCGAGACATGCTGACAGAAATGCTCCTCGCTAGCTGTGCTTCACCTTTAAGAAGCAGGCTTCTGCGATGGAGTGCCATTCCTGAGCCCAAGCAGATTTAATGACTACCTCCTCTCGAAATCACTTTCAGGTCTTCTTGAAGTAATGGAATTAATCATTGTTTTTGAGGTCATTTAAAAGTACTAAAATGCCAGGATTTCCCTCTAAATAGCTTGTAATCAGTGTGGCACTAAAGTGTTGCAAAGAAAATGATGATCTTTTGAAAGCCACAGAGGGTGGGGATATTGTGAGCTGTCAATCACAGATTAGTTGGCTCCCTTTCCCATTGGTTAACCAGTCTGTGACTGACAGCTTGAGCCTCATCTCTACCAAAGGGACCCAACATAAGCAAGCAAAACTAAAATGTACAGACATAAATGTACAAGGTTCTAATGATCTTTCTTCTTGAATTGTTTAAAATACTAATGAAATCAGTATTATTTTCCCACAACCTTGACCAGGATAAGCTTAGAAACATGTGTATAGAAGAGCATTTTGGTATTATAATGGTGAATTTCTTCATAAGAAAGAATTTTGATTTTAGGTATTCAGGGTGGGGACTTGTCCCTACCAAAATTGTGAGGGTCCCATATGTGTTTAGGGGAGTGCGTGGTTCGGTGCTGATTTGGTCCCCCCAATATTGAAACCAAGTCAAATCTATGCCCTTGACCCTTAAGCAGCCCAGGATCATAGTGATAGGTGAGATTTACGTTTTTACGCTCTCCATATGCTGTATTGCAATATTTGCCACCATTGTTAGACAGATGCAGGTAATTTAGGACAATTAAAGAATTATTCCTTATGGATAAGTTAAGACCAGGTAAGTGAAGGCCCAGTCGGTGGTATTTAGGGAAGCAGCCTGACATTAAAGATGTATTAGTGACCTTCCCCTGCCTTGGGTGCTGCTGGCTGGTTTGACAGGTTAGTGATTTACAGGAAGTAATTGATTTCTCAAGTCTGTCCACCTTAAAAGGGGGGGGTGTAAGGCTGTAAGCTGAAGCTTCACATAGCTAAGAGGAATTTTCTGTTTGCTGGACAGGAAGCTCTTTGTTTTGTCAAAATAAATTAAAACATCCCCCAAAACACAGAGTAATCCCGACAACAGCCCAGTGATTATGCAGAAAACAGATTGTAAAATCACAAATAATTATCAGCATGAAACATGTCCCATGATACTGAAATGACAGGAAATCATTAATGCTATTGCTGCCTTAGGACAGCAAACTTCAGGCTATTCCGTGCAGTTTGTGGAGAGCTTCTTTCATGCCTGCCTAAGAATCCTACTTAGGAGATGCGAGTTAAGTATTTAAGCAGACGGAAACCATTCAGATGTGTGGCTGTGCACCAGGAAAAGTGCTTCCAGTTTGAATTTTTTAAATGCTGTTGTAAAATCTACAATCCACAGAGTATATGTTGTACAGTAAAATGAAATTAATTGATGCAGATATGTCTTCCACGGAGAAGATAGAAAAGGCCAAAACTATAAGCAGAATTTCCCAGAACATTCTCTAAGGGCTGCCCTGCGATGGGCTGGCCCCCCATCCAGGGTTGTTCCCTGCCCTGTGCCCGTTGCTTCCGGGATAGGCTGCGGACCCCCCGCGACCCAGTAGGATAAGCGGTTTGGATAATGGATGGATGGATGGATTGATTCTCTAAGGGCAAAGTGCAACACCAGTTCTCACAATTAAACTACATGCTTCAGACTAATACTGTGAGATCACTGGACTCCGTGGAAATGTTTACATGCGTTTCTGACTGCAGTGCACCTGAAGGGTGAAAAGCCTTTAAATTCTCTAAATACATATTTAAGTCAATCAAACACTATGTATGGTTCTTAAAAGTCATTCTTTTATCAACAGACACTGTGAAATGAGAAAAATTTAACTTGAATCTGTAAGCATATGGAAAAAAAACAGTAGGGACAAGTTTGAAGAGGCACTCATTTCATTTAACTGACTGGCCAGTTTTGAAGACCAAGAGAAACTATATACTTACCTCAATATTTCACAAACTTCATCATAGCAACATATGCAACTGTCAGCAAAAACACTACTACACTATTGTCAATTAAAATAAAGGCATAAACTAAGGTTTATGTTTATCTGAAATTAGGTATGTTCTTTCAGCATCTTCAGGTCAGCTTGTCCTGTTCAAATGCTTTCATTGGCATAATATGTGCAGATAAATTAAGGAAGGAGATTTGGAGATTTCGGTTTGGTACAACTCATAATCCCCCTATCCAAATGGGTCACTGATACTTGGGCAAAAGTTTTCAGAATGTTTCAGATAAAAGACAGTAACATAAAACAAAGGATGGAGCTGGAAAAGGCTGATGGAGTTGCAGCCCAGGCTTGGCATGAAAAATAGGCCATGGAGACCAAGCGTGAAGATGGTGTTCCAAGTCAAAGCTGGCCCAGGAGATGATAAGGTCCAGAATAAATGACCATCCCGGTTTCCCGGCTACTTCAAAAACCAGAAAAATTACAGATCTCACACTGGAAAGCTCACAGCCCAAACTGATGACTCTGGTGGACTGGAGATCAGCTCAAAGCAGGCAAGGGGCAACATATTGAGACTCTCACCTTGAGTAGATAACATGAGAGCGGCTCACTGTGATACATGTGGACATGCAATTTCACGGTCTGCGTCTCACTATAAAAACACCTTCGATTCTGGGGGGGCCCACAGGGTCCCACAGACTGGGCCAGGGCTATAGAAACATTAAAGGACATGACAGTCCCTCTGTAATCCCCTAAGCTTTTTTCAAAAAAAGTACAAGGGGCCAAAACAAAGTGAGGTGTTGGGGTGGCAGAGTAACTGCTGCTAACAGCTAACATCATTAGTGATGTTGCTGGCTGTGGTGCCCCAGGGAGCAGATCAGCACCCAGAGAGGCCCTGGATGAGGAGCTCCCAGTGGCCTGTGTATTTCAATCAATCTCCTGTCCCCATACTGGGTTTTCAAGGTCAGAACAAATGTAAAAACTCTCCACTCATGGACAAAAACGTTCTCACACAGAATCTTTCGTAAAATTAATTGGCATGATAGCCCCCCTAGTCTTTTCCCCAGGCTGTAAAAAATAGGTCCCCCTGCAATGAGACTGCCAGGTGCGTCACTATACTTGCCAACAGAGGGTGCCACGTAAGTTGGGAACATGTCTTATTGTAGTTTTGATTTTTCGTTTTTATCTTTATTTTCAATTTTCATTTGAAATCCATTTCAGCTCATTTTCAGTATCATTTTATTACATTTTATTTTAAAGATAGACTTCTGTTTATTTTTTATAGTTTCACTTTAAGCACTAGTCATCTCATTTCTAGGCACAGACTGAAAGTTGAAGATCTGTTTTATGTCTGATCTTTCGAGGATCCTGCATGAATACACAGAGTGCATTATGTACTAACATCCTCAAAATGGGCAAAACGTGTTCTAGGTATTATTAATGGTAATTAAAGATAAACAAACCATTACTGTAGCTAAACAGTATTAAAAAAGAAATGGTAACAAAGCATTTGCCATATTTTTATTTCTGTTAGTTTTATAAGTAATATTTATAATTTATGTTTAGTTTCATTTTATTTTGCCATCTTATTTAGTTAACAAATGTTTTCTTGCTATAAACTATAGCTTTAGTTAACGATAAAAATCCTACTGGGAACACAGTCGGTGTAAGGAGGTGTATCACTGCCCCATCAGGACGTGTAGACTGCTGTCATCTCTCCACAAGCAAGAGAGAAATATATGAAGGGTGGTGGGATGGAGCTAGGGACAGAAATTACTCTCAGACAACACAATAAAACGGCACGGGAGATTAATGCGGTGTAACAACAGAGGGCTAGAGTTTTCGGAGAAATAATACCAGCGATCAGACACACCTAAATGCAGCTGGATCTCATTAAGCTATACATCATTCCATTGGCGTGACATCAAAGGATAGCAACACTTTCATTAGTGCAGCTACAGGTAGCCATACCTCTGTGAATGGGGGGGGGTCGGTTGTGTCACTCACTTCAGACAGGGCCCATATTGCCGGAAATGGAATACTGAGAAATGCTTGGGGGGGGGGCAGCAGGAATTGATATGCAAGGGCCGAGATGTCACCATCCTCTAGGAATGTCACCCCCCAGTCCTCTTCACCCTGACGGCCTGATTTGGGAATGGCGGACTGAGGCAAAGCTGTAATTAGAAACCCAGGAAAAAATTAACCAGCCCAGCACGGCTTCACGACGACAGGAGGGACCGAGTCTTCTGCCAGAGGAAGAGTGAGAAATCTTTCATGCCGGCATAGGGTTTCCATTATTCAGAATACACACACTCACACACTCAGTCTGCTGAATACACTCAATCATAGGTGTTTTGACAGATGCACTTAATACGCTTTTTTTCCCCCTGCATTCTGCCTCATCACCACCATCACCAGCAGAGTCCTGCAGAAATCGCTCCTCTGGATGGCAAAGCCAAGACAGGAAGCTGCCCATCAGCCACACGTGCTGGTGAATTAAATGCATGCCAGTCCTGCCAGTCCCACAAAGAGACGATTCCCTCATCGGGGATTTTCACGATGAGACCAGGTGGAGCTACAATGAGATGGGGGGTATGTGACCAAGGGCCCTTGGATTACAGAACGACACCGGTGCAGATCATTAAAGAATCTGGCTTTTCTTTTTGCAGATTAACGGATGCTTGGACCAGTTATAAACCCGACACCGGGAAAGGAGTAAGTGGGTAATCTTGCCCTCCCACAAATGAGTGCGTCACCCCTCAAACAGGAAACAGCAGTTCCTTAACTGGCTTCCCTTAAGTGGGGGGGGGGGGGGGGGGGCAATCACCATACCCCTTTGCTGCCAAGCACTGGTCAATTAATTCATGTCTTTTACCAACTGGGATCAGCGGGAGAATCTAGGTTACAGTTCTTTAACAGTCTTATGGGTGAACACAGTCGGGGAAAAAAAAATAAAATCTCTCAGCGTCGAGAGATGAAATAAGTGTTATCATTCCAGGCCTATCGAGAAGCCATGCAAACCTTCCACTTCAACAGCCCACAATTTACCCAGAACTCCACGTGCATGACCAAGGGGGTGGAACATTCTACCTTTAACTACGATTTAAACAAATCTCACTCCCACTACAAAATAATGCCAAATCAAACACAATCATCGTCAAAACTGATTAATATAAAGAAACCTTCAAAGTTTAATGGGATTCTTTTCTTCACAACATTTTTTGATCACTTCAATCACCCATTTTATGAAATCATTTAAAAAGTTTGTAAACCTTCACATGGACAGAGATAAAAATGAAACAAATTATTAAGAATAATAATAAAAAAACACCAATCACATTTACTTCCAACACAGATCAGAGCATAAGTGTTGGTTTCACCAGTCCGGGTTAATTCATCTGCGTCCTGCAAGCTCCGGTCAAGCGGAGCTTCTCTAAAGCTTGACATCTGGGCTCATTTGGGCTGCAGTTCCGGACGACCCGGGCTGGCCACTTATTATGGGTCGGTCAGCCTCCTCCTCCTTCCACCTACCATCAGGTCTAGAGCTCCTCGAAGAAAGCCACCCTGGATTTGGTGCTCTGAAGGGTCAGCTGTGTGAAAAGAGAAAGAAGAAAGGGCAACTTGAACAGTGGCCCAGCGAAAACTGTGCTAAAACCAGGTTATTTACCCCAGGTTACTGCAGCTTCAGGCTCCTGCGGCAGCATCTACCCACAGTGAAAGTTCATCAGTAACAGATATAGATCCAGTGACTGCATGAGAACGCGGAGCCAGCCAGCAGGGGCAAAAGGGAGCTTTCCCACTGCCACATGCAAATTACCAAGTGATTGTTTAAGACTGTTGACGGCAATGCAGGCAGGGCACGAGGTAGCCTACTGCAGAACTGAGACTGAAGCAGTGATTTTAAGGAAATTCAGCTTTAAGGGCAAGAAACACCATAACCTTCTTCATGAAGACCCCCCTCTGCTAAGAATGTAATTTTCTGATAACCGTGAGCAGTCACACATACTGCCCTCCCGTAAGTAACGTCTCCCCGCCGTCTCCGTGCCGGCAGCGGTAGTGTGGCAGAGCAAGGCTCGTCAGAGGCTCTCCATGCGAGTGCCTGACCATCGTTGTAGAGTCAGGACACGCTCTTATTTTAAGTTAGCGTGCAGGTACATGCAATCCGTGGGCCTTCTTAAAGACCTTAAGAGGGCTTTTTGCCATCTGGGTAACAGGGACAAAAGAGCCATCTGCTGCTAAGCACTTGAGGGGACAGGGGCGGCGGTGAGGCTGGAAGGGGGGGGTCATTTATCTTGGGCAAACAGTGGCTGGGAGTGGGTCGGGCTGCTCAAGCACCAGGGAACTCCAGCTCAGGCTATTAATCTTCCCGAGGGCCAAGCGGACACACCGCCAATCCGAGTAGCCTGCTCACTGCCAGCCCCGCTAGGCCCTTCTGGGCTGGGGGGAGGAAAAGGTGCAAAAGAAGGGTAGGAGAAGAGCATTGGCCCTGTCCATCATTCTCCACTCCACCGCGAAGTGAGACGTATTTACTCTAGAAGCATGAGCTCGTTCGGAATCGATCCATTCAGCTCGTTAGCGAACTGCACTAGTTAGACTCATTAGCGTAATGCCAACAGGCACGTTTCACATCAATGTGACTATTACCTGGGTTTATGATAGAACCTCTGCGATCGTCAGCATAACATAAAAACAAGCAAGCAATGATGGTTCCTGTGTAATAATCACCCAGCTTTCATTTCTGCTTGGTTTGAATAAATCAAGTCAGAAATATCTTAAGTTGAGATAAGCAAGTCAGAAAGTACAGAAATATTCATCTGCTTGCGTCATGGATCCTGCCTCTCTGGTGACAAATCTGAGAAAAATAATGAACATCTGCCCTACGCGCTCATCTCTCCTGAAGATGACACTTTTAGTTATTAAAAAAAATATATATATTTCTGACCATTAATGCAATTTTTGTCTCCATCATTAAAGCGAATATCAGTGGGAACTTGCCACAAATGTGTGTTTAATGTGCGTTTAATGTGTTTTAATGTGTGTCGGTTTAATTACAAAGTGAACTTTGAGTTTTCAGCTATTATTTAGGATATTAGCATTATATCAGATAAGAGTACTATATTAAATCTGTGGCCAGGAAATCAATACCATTATCCTCTTTCTGTCAATTTCCCTCCTTTCCCCGCAACATTAGCGAACGGAGTGTGCTTTAGGCACTGAGACTGCAGTCAAAGGTGCTGGGTCACTCATCACCAGGACGACCGGTGTCTGACCCCGGCTTCAGAACCATGACACCTTCTGGGTCAGCACAGTGCTTATGGTTATGGTTGCAGCTTCCCATCCACAAAATGCTTGTTAACAACAGTCATTAAAAAAAGCAAAGAGCATAGAGGCTGTAGCCCAGGAGAATGTGTCCGGGGCCCAGAGCTTTCAGACCTGAATTACCATCAGCTCCCTGAGCTGCTCTGAAGATCCGATTTAACCCGAACGTATCTCTACAGAAAGACCTCCCAAGGAATGAACCATGGTCCATGAACAGTGGGAACAGTGGGCACTGATGACATGCCTCCTAGCTCCAAGACCAGGGAGCAGCAACCCAAAAAATCCCGATGAAGGATTTGGGCAGAGGCTCAGGAACATGCCGATTCCGATTCCGATTCCTGGCAAATTCACATAAGTTTACAAGTTCACAGATTCACTGACCAGCTGATGAGCACTGAATTAAACTGGATCATAGCAAGTATGTGGAATGGCCAAAGTTGGTATTATATATGATCATATGATTATCAAATTTTATCAATAAACCAAAAAAATATGGCTAGCATAATTATTCTCCCCCAAAGTTCATAGTGATAAAGTCCGTTTTGTTTTATCTGGCCCTGGGCCTTAAACTGTCCAGGCTGCATATTCAGCAGGATGGTTTGTGAGAATGCAATCACACACCCTCACAGGGAACCCCAGAAAGCAGCAGAGAATCTATTACGATTCTGGGGAATCCTTCACACTCCATGAAAGCGGACGTCGGTTTAGTTTTACGGGACACAAAGGGATCCACAGACAACACCAAAGCATTCATGGGAGACACGGAAACACCGTCATCTCATTTCAAGAGCATGACCACTTTCCGCGGTGATATTGTCAAAGCCCCCCAGAAAAAAACGATGCGATTTGTACAGCCTACCCGACCCATTCCTTCCAGGTTCAGTTCATGTGTTCCATACTCTGACACAGTTAGCAATCACACTAGATGCCATGCCCGAGTCTGACTAACTGTGCCCAGGCCCGCCTCTTCAAGCGGATTGTGCCTGGGCATGGTACAGAGCGATCACACTAGTCAGATGGCCTGGATTTACGGGGTCAGTTGTGCCCGGTCACACTAGTCAAGCTACCTGGACTTTGGGGGTCAGACATGCCCAGGTAGGGTAGGGATGGGCTAGCATGAGTACACCCTACGGCACCTTCTTGAAGCTGCTCTGCTTGCTGTTGCCCCGCTCCGTGTTCTCATTGTGGAGGATGTCCAGTGGCGTCTCCCGCTCCTTCAGCTTCAGTGACTCTATTTCTGTCTTGAGCTCGTTGAGCTGCTCCTGGAGGTGCCGGCTCTTCTCCATGTACTCCACCCTGGAAATATGGGGTGGTCGCTTCGTCAACAAACACCAGAAAGGAGCAGGGACAGCCACAGTGGGTGGTCAGGTGTGTGTGTGTGTGTGTGTGTGTGTGTGTGTGTGTGTGTGTGTGTGTCCAAAAACAATGCCGCACCCCAATTTTAAATAAAACTGACACACAGAACATCTCAGACTCTCCGATTAGATGTAAATTTTAAATATGGTGCTTTAGCTGACTGTTTTGTTGCACTTCAGACAGATGAGAAGCCACAACAGTTATTCCATGGAAAAATATTACAGCGATAAGTCAAGTTCAGCACTTTCATCAAAGATTCAACAACAAAGTCCCCATAACGACTTGAGCAGCCGGACTTACCCATAACATCAGTTAGCCCCCACCCCCCCACCCCCGTTGGTATGTAAAACTAAAACTGTAAGGTCCTAACACAGAATCACCATGCATAACACCATGAAGCTAATCTCAGGAAAGACAAGGCCAAGGGGAATAGGGAACCCTGAATAGGATGCCAGTACATCAAAAGGCAAAACATCGCATTCTCCGGTGGTAAGTGGAAACTAGAATAGCCAGAGCAAACTCCACACACAAACAGCAGGGGGCAGCATTCAAACACTCAACCCTGGATGCGTGAGGGTCATTGGGCCTCATTCATCAACCATTCTTACGAACTAATTTGTTCTTAAACCTCATGTACACACTTTTTTTTTTTTTTTTTTACAAAGATTCTGACATTCACCAATGTTTCCTTATCTGAATTTGTTCTTAGCTAAGA
>JAODJW010000040.1:30463106-30490073 GCA_026777045.1 Hyperopisus bebe | reverse complement strand
GGCGATCATGCGGATTATAAATAGGTCAGAATCTTCGTAAAAAAGTGTGTACGTGGGGTTTAAGAACAAATTTGTTCATAAGAACAGTTGGTGAATGAGGCCCATTGTCTCCTACTGAACCTCCATCTTACCCTGACCCAGTATACTACCATTTTCAAAGTGAGTTACAGTACGCGAAAAAACAATAAGATTGAGTTCAGATGAATATGGACACTATTTAGCATCCTGTATTTTCTTTTCATTTTCTCTGTCTTTCTAAGTCCTTCAGGAAATGTAAGCTATTTTTAATAGAAATGCATCACTTTGTTTGTTTTCATTCCATTAACATGCATGTACAGAGCGACAAGTTTTGTTTTTTTCTTTGCAAGAGCTGCTGCAGTGAGTGTTTGTACTACACCCATGTTTCAGAGCCAGTCACAGAAAAGCGATCTGCAACATGAGTGGCTGTGAGAATGGAGATGGCCAAATGAGAAGCGGCAGCACTGCCTTTCATTCAGTGAGACTGAATATCTGTAAGAGTCTCTTCGGTCTCTCTTTGGGTGTTAATGGGAGTATCAACAAAAATCTACTAAACAAATTCAGTTTTATTGATGGCCGAAGAATTTTAATTAAACTGCATTTCTTTCAGTCTTCAGTCAACATCAGTCACCCCCCCACCCCTCACGTCATGACCCCCGGCCACCCAGACACCCACTTCTCCTTCTCGATCTCCATGGACAGCCGCTTCATGTCAGTGTCCTTGAAATCGAAGGAGAGGTTCTCGGAGCTCATACCCTCCCCGGGGATGTCCGGTGGCAGGGTGCTGGAAGGCGGGTGGGCCGGCTGCGGAGAGGTGGAGAGCCACTTTTCAGAAACAACCCCCGAAGGCCTGCAGACATTTCCCCATCTGACCTCACAATGGCATCTCGATGCCCAGCACTTCGTCTTGCACCCCCCCTTAATTAAATCAGCTAAATGCACTGGCCCATTTGTTTCTGGTATATATTTACCGTTTATAATTCATTCATTTTTATGGAAACCTCCTTATAAATCCAGCTATTCATATTTCTAGAGAATGTCACTTGATTTCAAATCGGTTATTTAAGTAGTTCATGCTAGATGGCGCTACAGAGCCGGTTTACTGAATCACTAATGAAGCTCCTCCAGGCCATTATGACGCTGACTGATTAAAGCTCTCGGTCCTCAGATTTAAATAATAATCATTTCAAAGTGAATAAAAGCAGGCTGAGGCGTTCTGTGGGGGCCGTACCGTGTAGGCTGACCGGCTGGTGATCTCCAGGAGCTTCTTCTTGGCCCTCTGCTCAGACTCTCTCGCCTCCTGCAGGTCCTGCTTCAGCTGGTCGGCCTCCTTGGCCCTATGGCACGCAGACTGGGGGCGTCACATGACCGGGAGAGCCTGGCGGCACCATGCTGCTGGTGGTGATGTTCAGCTTAACATTCTGCTGCGGTCCTACCCTACGATCCTACCTCCTTTCCGACTCCTCGGCCATCTTCAGCGCCAGCATCTCCGCCTCCAGCATCTTCTGCTCCAGGAGCCTCTTCTCCTCCTCGCTGCGGATGGCCGTTACCTTGATGCGCTGCATCTCCTGCTCGGCCTCGGCGGCCTTCTGGGCCAGCAGCTTGGCCTCCTCCTCCGCTATCTGGGCTTTCTCTGCCAGCAGGTCGGCTGTCTCCTCGGAGCGCAGCTGGGGGGGGGGGGGGGGGGGCGCCAGACAAAATGCTGTAATGTACGCATGGCATGCAAAGTAGCGTCTCCTGCTGGCGGGAGTCGCACACACACACGTCTGTAATGGAGCTCCGAGTCCCATGGAACCAGGGCAGCTAAGCGGACCCTTCCCACGGGTCAGAACACCCGGCGGGTCTCTGACGTCTCACCAGGGCTTCGTTGGCCATCTGGGCCTCGCTCTGCATCTGCAGCAGCCTCCTCTCCAGCTCGTCCCGCTCTCGCTCAGCCTCCTCACGGAGGTGCTTCTCCCTAGCCAGCCGCTGGCGCTCCATCTAAGGGGCGAGACGTGAGGGGTGATGTTGGCGGGGTCAGGCAGCCAGGTCCCGCAGAGAAGCGCATTCACACACCCAGACGCCGCTGCCTCCCCCCACCTCCCCCAAACTAGCCCCCTCACCCTCTTCCGGGCCTTCTCCTCACGGGCCTGAGTCTTCATCTGCTGCACCTCCAGGGAGTCCACCCGACGCCGCCTCATAAACAGGTCGTGGTTCCCGATGCACAGCTGGAGGATCTGCCAGGACAGACAGGGTGGGCGGGAGAACAAGCCTCCCCCCCGGAGCCCACCTCCAACACTGCTACAAACCCTGACCATCCCTCTGGCACAAAGGGAGATTTTACTCAATGGACTCCCCCTAATCAGTTACATAAAACCCACAAAACAGCTCAAATTAAATGAATTTGTGTCAAGACTGAAGCATAAATAAAGCTATGAATTTAATAGGTTCAACCCAACTTTCCAGACATTCCATGAGGATTCCAAAAATGCTTTCAAAATACCTTCAGTTGAAAAGCATTTTCAAAGAAAAAAAAAAAAAAACCAAACTAAACCCACAACCATCCATCAGAATTTCGACTCCATGCCAGGCTCACTCACCAGCTTGTTCACCCTCAGCTTTGACGAGTTGAACTTGAAAACGTCCGTCTTCTTGTCCAGGGGCTTGATGGTGAACTGATGGGGGGGGGGACAAAAGAATATGCCTTAGTCACTGGGGCGATGATGCCTTGGGGGCGATGATGCCTTGGGGGCGATGGCGGCCGAGCAGGAAGTACTGTACCTCTTTATCGCAGTAAGAAATATTGCGGATTTCGTTCCAGGGAAAGGAGATCTTGGGCGTCAGCTTGTTTTCCGGGTCAAATATGTGCAACCCCAGGGCATCGACCCCAAGCAACAGGTTAGTTCCCTTTTTGTTCTGTAGAGGCACAGGTAGTCCGTCGGGGGGGGGGCATAGGGTAATTGCCAATCGAACATCTCGACTTCTTATCGGGGTGCGTAATGCAAAGAACAAGGCTTTGAAAGCCCATGGTGGGTGGGGTTACCGTACATGGACAATCACCGATTGGTTTAACTTGGCTGCCAATCATTTTTTTTGATTACTTTCCTGGTTCTCATTGGTTTAAACAAGGCACAGAGCATGATACCACCACCCATGACTCCATGCCAGTGCTGGGACGTGTTACATTCCCCACTTGACATCACATTAATAAATTATCTAAACATGTTTCACATTTTTCAAGACTTGCATGCAGTTGACGGTGACAGAGCAAATTCCTGACTCACTTTCAGGAGATTAAAATTAATGCCACTAAAATAAATCATACTTAATGCAGTGACAAACTTGGACAGAGATTAATGGAACAACAATGCATTAATGGAAAATGCCATTTGAGACACAGGAGGCCAAGGGACTTCAGTTTCTCACACTATTAGGACACTAATGAGAGACAGCGATCCACGTGAGGACCGAGGCATGTCTTACCTTTATGAAAAAATAGTTGATTCCATACATATCCAGGTCCTGAGCTATCTTCAGGTACTCCACCTCCGCCTCATCCCTAAATGAATAGCACAAAAAAAAACACTTAGCCCTAAATCTATCCTACAGCAAATTACAGGTTTTACCATTTGTTTCTATTATTCTGTGATGTTAATCCCAAATACATCACAAAAACAAATAATTGCTAATATGCTAAATTCATATGTACATACAAAACCTACAGTAGCAGACGTGTCTAAAAGCAGTACCCACAATGGTGCACAAATCCCGCTGCTTCAAAACAAGCCTTGTCGGTTCCTGCTGCTAATCCATTGATGTAATACAAACTCGCCAATTCAGGCAGAATTCCTTAACCTCCAGGGTCTCTGTGCAAAGAATTTGTCCGGAACACACCCCCACGGAGCAGGCCACTTTCATAAAGAGCTCAATACCATTGCATCTTCAGGGAGCAATGTGCCGAACGCCAAACACAGATTTAAACTCCACCATTTGTGATGGAATGAGCAACTGAGAAACTGTCAATCAACAAGTTAAACCAACTTTTATCCATGTATTTTACATACCACCTCCCTCTCCCTCCCCCCCCCAAAAAAAACTCATCCTTCATCCTTTCTATCACAAGTTATGATCCTCAATGGCTTGGCTTACGTCACGCTAATCTCTAACAAAAGTCAGCTTCTCAATTGTGCTTCGTTTTTAACACCAGTGTCGCTGTGTCAGAAATGTTTCATGGCACCATTCACCAATCGGTGGCAAAAATAATGATAAATTGACATGACTACATGATACCAGACTCTGATGTGTGTCCACGTTCATTAGGAGGCACTTAATGAGCTGAACTTTGCTCCTCAAGGATCCAGGCTCTAACCAGTGGTGGGGCTGTTAAGACCTTCCACACGAGAGGTAGAATTTAAAAAAAAAAAAAAAAAAAAGACAAAAAAAAAAAACATTCTGTAGGTCTGTCATCCTTGATCAGTCTTACTGTACGGTGTTTGCTTATCACTCCCTGGGCATAATCTCCAGCCATTTCCCCTCGTTGGTTTTGGCTTGTTAACACACCAGTTCTTTGCGTATTAATTACACCTGAAAAGCTCCATTAAACTTAATGGTGTGGCAGGGATTAGACCCGGGAGAGGATTACTGATGCTCAGTCACTTCCTGGGCTTTCTGAGGACCATTTTGGGTATGGGGTGGAGGGGGTGTTGAAGGCGGTGACAGAACAGACCCCCGCCCTGCCTGCCGTACCTGGTCTTCCCTCTGTGTTCAGCGTAACAAGCAGTTATTCTCTCTTCCCACATCTCCGGAGTCATCTGGTACAGATTTAATACCTGTAGAGGGGGTGGAAAATGAAAGGGAGGGGCACTCAGGGACCATCTGGCTAGTATTAGCATTAGCGCAGGCCAGGCAGCCTCTTGCATGAACGGAAGGATTCCCAATCCGGCTGGGGTATCTTCGACTGACCACCGTTGGGCACGGAGACTCACCCTCTTGGGCAGAAGTTGTTCCTGAGCGAGAAAGCCTGGCTTGTGAAGGCCAGGGTCATAGTCACCGTACTGCAAAAAAAAACACAATGCAATGCAGCAGCTGTTAGACTCACCTTGGCTGCGGTTTCTCAGAGGTCTTTACACAGTAATGCGACATTCACACAGGTTACAGCGACACTCATCCCTCCGTTTCCGGTAAACATGTGTACGATACAGGAGTCAACATGGAGCCTGTCGGCGGACAGAGGGCACACTGCAGCGGCCTTATAGTTTATAACAGACTGCATTTCCCCTCATTATAAAACGTCGGCTGATAATATGGGTAAACCGGCAGGTGGGGGGGCTACGCGGCACCACGTTCGCTTCGTCTCGCACCCAGCCGGGAGGGACCAAAACGCCCTCACTCAGTCTTCCAGAACAGCTGTCGTCTGAGGCTCCCCATCAACCCCTCCCCCCAAAGACAAAAAAAATAACCCAACACACACACATCCTTCAACCACTCACATCCCTCCATCATTCCCCCTTTCTCCCTAGTGCCTCTCCATCATGCCACCTCTCCATCAACCGTTCAGAGGCTCCGACTTCATTCGTTACTGAGGACCAGAATACAGGGTGTCTCTGAAGCCCCCGACCAAACAAGCCAATCAGGAGAAGGATTACCGGAAAAGGCCAACCATCCGATTCTGATATAAACAGATATAAACAAAATCACAACACTCCCAAGAACTGACTTTTTTGCCCTTCCTGCAGAATCTCCCCAGGCTTATCGATCGCGAACTGAGAGTCAAACAATTTGCAGGGCATTCAAAAGAACCACCCCCCCCCCCACCCGACGCCCCAAAGCGTTTCAGAGCTGGTGTGAGCCAGGAGTCGCACGGTCGATCCACGCTTTGAAACAATCAGCCAATCGGAGGGGACCTGGCTGCCAGCCAAAAGTAGCCTTCGGCTGGGAGAAATTTTTAAGGCTCCCGCAGAGTCACTGGCTTTCAAGCCACAACCCCGACTACCTGACATATTGCTAAAGAGGAAATCAATTGGCAGTCTCAGGGAGTCGGGTTCAGTTAATGGGGTACATGTCCACGTGCCTTTGCTTGAACAGCATAGGAAGCCAGCAGGACAGATGCTTCGGGGGGGCAGTAGATGTCTTCATCCAGGATCATCTTCATCACCTGAAATGCAAAACAGGTAGGGGGCGGGTATCAGTGAAGGGATCGACTCTTTCCTCCTCAAACCAGACTTCAGACCTATTACTCTCCATCTGTCATCCATACAAAATGTGTGCCGTTAAGAGTATAAAACTTTACCAAAATGACAGGAACAGTAAGCGAGGACAGAGGCACGCTGGCTGACATGAGTCCAAAAAAGCCCCCAGAGGTCCTTCATAACTCAGCTAGCTGATGTATGCTTCAGTATGCGGGGCAGACAAACAAAGCAGGTTCTGATTGATGGAGTCTCACGGGCCGCATGACGCCGACCCTCCACAGCTGCCTGTATCCATTTAACGGGGCAAGACTGAACATAACAGAACCACTCCGTAACCGGGAGCCCGAGTGCCGGGCTGCACACTCGCACATGTACGGGAGACACACACGGCTCCGCGGTCTTTGCAGTGACGCGTCGTTCAGTAAGAGTCGGCGCACCCTTGTTCAAGAAATACCACAAAAACTGTTTGCAGTAGCCTACAGGGACTCCAACCAAGACAGAAGCACAATAGCAAAAAAAACAAACAACCTGACATGATCATCCTTTTACGTGCAAGTCATTCACACCCAGAAACCGCTTCCCTCTAGAAGTCCTGCCTCCTCAGTTCCTCCTTACAAAGCATTTAAATATTTCGTGCTGAAGCAGCAGTGCTTGCGAGCTGCATAACATCCCGTCCTCGTATTCGGCTATAGCCTTGGGATTTCTGTCATCTTTGAAAGTTAGGACTCCCTCAGCCGCTTAATGGGATGTAATTCCAGGGAGGAGAACGTTCTGCACTTGGAAAATATTCATATTCATTTCCTTGTCAAGGGAGGAAAAAAAAAAAGCTTCATCTATACATGTTATGATTCGCTAATTACGGTTAAAAGTCTCTGTGAATTATGAATTAAGGAGGAATCTATATTTGATGAGGAGCGCCCTTAAAATGCCAGTCATCTGTTAATATATAAGAACAAAAGACATCCACAAACAGCCCTTACCACATCCAATACATGTTTGACAGTCTGGGCCTCTGGGCAGAGTGAGCTTAATTAACAAGGCTACCTTCCATTAGCCCAGGTGCCCTGCATAGCATATTGTGAATTAGCTTTTTTAGCATTAGCGTTTTGCTCAGCTACAGGTAAAAACTACAAATTTATACATAAAAAGCTTAAACGGCAGCTAAAATACAGTGATGGTTTTAATGGTAACCGTAACTCGCAACACCATAACTCACAATTAAGCTCCTGCGTCTTCTGGAGCGAAGATTAATCAAAGAACAAACGGCAGTAGATAAGTTTGCCATGGCTCATATTTTATTAACGGCAGGCTGAATAGGCCTGATATATTGTGTAGAAATCGAAGTTAATGGGCTCCATTTGTGCCTTTTGGCGCCACATTAAAGAATACCACAGGGTGTCCTTCATGCTCTCACAGAATCGAAATGCAAATTCGCAGGACACTTGCATTATGACAAGCGGAAATGTGACCAGAAACACAGGCATGGAGGTTAGACTAAGTTGCTTGCTCTGTAGCCACTGTGGCATCTGTAGTTATGATGGGGGGCAGAGAGGTCCTGTTAGCCCCTTGGGGGGGGTATGGGTTAGAGAGGTTCTGTTAGCCTGTGTCTAAGTCAAACAAAAAACAAATGATGCCAATGCACCATTAATTAGTAAATTAAAATTGCACATGCCTTGGGGGGGGGAGTTCAGCACAACCCCACATATATCCCCAGCACTGTGGCCATTCCAGAGCTATTAAGTTAACAGTTGGACATGAACAGACATATCATGAACGTGCCTAAAGCTCCTGCAGCAACAGCTGGTTGGACAAACAGAGAAGCTCCAACAGCACTGCAGATAATCCCACTTGCCGTGCAATTCTCCATCACTGCTTATCCAGCATCCATGTTCGTGGGCCCCTGAGCGAGGCCCTTAACCCCCAGCTCCAGGGCTGCTGCACGTTAGCTGACCCTTTGCTGTGACCCCCGAGCTATGAAGAGCAAGATGGGGTCGGCGTAGAGAAGCAATCCAATGTACCTGTACTTGTGCAAATGGTAAATAAAGCATGTTTTTTGTTGTTTTGTTTTTTTGTGAGCCTGGAGCCAACCTCAAGAAGCATCCGGCAAAAGCCAAGGAAACGCTCATACAAACATGAAAAATTAATGTACCCAACGCAAATATCTATGGGGGAGGGTCAAGCGTGAGAACGGGGATCAAACCCAAAATCTAAATGGTGTGAAACTACCAGACTGTCCACTGAGTCACAAGGTCCACCTTACCTTCTCGGGGTCCATTATTTATTAGGTAGGGTTCATCAAGTCTTCAACTTCTAAGAATTATTAGAATAACCACGTTACTGACACAGTTCCCCAGATGAACTTTGCTGTTATTTTCACACCATCCCGAGCTTTTAACTCCATTATTTTCCAGGACGACAGCTCAAAATACTCTCCAGCAAGTGGCCAAAAGGCTGTAATGCGGCAGATGTTATCCACCCCCCGCCTAAAAGCTAGCTCTCGAGTAGCAGGCAGTGTGACAGAGTTACCCAATCACAACACTATGCCAATGACCTGCAGAAAGACTTTCCACCACAAAACAATTAGCACTGTCGCATGGGAATTAGCAAAAATGCACCCATTTGGATTCTGTTTGCAAACATACTTTTTGAGACCTTGGGGTCTATAGTTTATGCAGAGCAGAAAAGCAGCACGTAACAGGCTGGAGGCAGAGTACATGCCAGTCATTTAATAACACTGTGAGGAGTCATTTTTAAAGTTTAATCAGTTCTCTAGGTCCCTTAATGCAACCATACTCACAAACCTAGTAATGATATATTTATGAGCAATTTTGTTTTTTAATGCAGAGCTTGTGCCAGAGGAATTCTCCCAAGTCACAGTACATCAGTGTCGTGAACTGGGGTATCCTAACGATATCAGGCTCATAGTCTGCTAGCAAGAGGTATTGTGAGAAAGCTGAACATTGGCGACCTTTCTTGTATTCTTCATCCTCTTCTCCAGCAACGTTCCATTTTTCAAAAAATAACATTGATCTGGACAAAATAAGACATTATAGAGCTCTCAGCAGATCCGGACAATGTCTTCAAAAACACCCGTCACTGACTGATCTTTCACTTTACTGCCACCGGAACAGGGCTGATAAATAGTATGTTCCACAAGGCAAAATCTGCTGACAATAATCCGGTGTGAACAAGCCACAGTCCACAGGTAAGCAAGGAACCACACCAGCGCTGCTGCGAGAGTGAACCAGATATTCATGGTACCTTCGGTGAGCATCATGGAAGCCATCGCAGGACCTGATCCTGCGAGCACAACTTGCAATCGGTAGCCCACGGAACAAACTGATGCTCTCCCTAGCACCGTGGACTAGATGTTAATATTGACAGCTGGGATGAAAAAGCACATGGAGATCAACACACACACCTGCAGCTGATGGGACCACAATGAAATATGTAACCAACATGGATTTTTCCCTCCTTATACCATTAACTACTTGTTTAGAAAAACTGCAAAACAGCGGTTTGTAGTCACCATTTAAAGAACCGCATTACCATAAACTGCAAACCACAGCTGTTTCATGAAGCCCAGAGATAGAAACAATGATGACATCATCTACAGACTGGTATACCAGCATCAAACCATTTGTGATTGTTGCTTCCTGTAAATGGGGCACATTTCTGATCAACCGGAAAAGCAAACAAACCCTTAACCACTGAAAGACAGCTGTGTTTCTGGCTGGGCTCAAGAGAACGGGACTGGAAACTGAACTTAGTGTTTTGGTGCTGACCTGGCTTTCAGATTTAGGTCACATCCACGCTTGAGCACTCCAGGGTCAGCTGTTCAGTGTTAAAGTTAGAGGCACAGAAACTTAATACCTGTTGTCTGGTTTCAATTATTATACGTAAAAAACCAAAAAAGAAACATCAAGAACCTGGCCTCTTAAATATGGAAATCCACCTTATGCTCTAATGCAAACAATATAATCGCATTACGGCATGTGTCCGTGAAGGATAAACTAAATTTAAGGCAAAGGATCACTCTTTCGCAAAAGGGGCCGTCAACGAGACAAAAGCACTACTAAGCACCGCAAAATGCGTGGATGATGCTCGCTCACCTGCAGGAAGAAGAGGTGCTGGGTGATGTCCTGGACCAGCTCCTCCTCCGCGTTCTCTGGGAAGAACTTGGCCAGGAAGTTCAGGGTGACTCCCTCCTCCTTGGGAATGTCATGGTCCAGGACCTGCAGAGACACCACACACCTCAGGCTTCTGGCGTCCCTTGGCGACGTCAATGGTCTTATTTAAATATAGAACACTTTCACTTGGCTTATGGGGCATGCATCTACTGTGTATCGAACCAGACAGGTTATCATAAATTTGAGATTCACAGTGGCACAGAGTTGAAGCGTTACACAAGCTATCAGTCTCACGTTGGTCAGGGTACCGGGTGTCCCCTGTGGGTTGGTACAACTCTGAACACTACACTTTCCACCAAAGCAGTAACTCACTGAACACCTCATCCGCAGAATCACTGGCATAAATGTATAATACACTCCAAGCGCAAGAGCGAAGGCCGAGATGATCTATGACCAAAAAGATGAGCCTGACACTTTGCAGCCACCCCCGATGGTTCTGTTGCTTAGGTAGAGAGCGTTCAGCTCCTATCCTTGGTGACTCACCCTCTTATCCATCTTAAGCCAGGCTACAGTGTCCTTCACGTTGTACTGAAGCCCAAAAAACCAAGTCTCTCGTAGGCCCAGTGTCCGGCACACCAAGTCGAAGAGGTCCCGGCCCTTCCATTTAGCCTGAAATGTGGAACGTTCATATGAAAACACATTTTCCCAACAAAGTCTGTAGAGACTCTTGTCACAGTCCTTCTATTCACAGCAAAGCAAAATGAGTAATTTTCAGAATACCACCCGCAGTACGCGTGCCAGCCATGGGAGAGATTACCATGTTACCATTTTCATGAGACAGGTGGACACAGGACATGTTCTAGTGTCAATACATTTTTAGCACCCTGTAGCAAGATACGCAAATCCTGAAGCCTCAAAAACGTGCTTTCCAAAACCAGCGATTAAACTGTACAACAGTGACGGCCCCATGAAGACTGCGTGCCAAACGACCGCACCATTAAATTAATAGGTGACAGCTAATTTCAGACACTGACATACAGGCATAGTATTAATTCCTGACTCTCTACTTTTTCCTACAGCTTCCGCAGTGACAGTGTGTATACGGAGGGCAATGTAAATTATCCTTCAATGCTCTAAGGATTCTTCACGCACCAGCAAAACTGGTGATGCCTTCTTTATGCAAAGCTTCAGAGGCACGGTCCAGACAAGGGCAGTATCGACCCAGCAAGACAGCACCCTCAAGAACTATCTGCAGGAGCGAAACCATTAATGACGAACACAGATGGACACTTTTGGCCCCACGTGACTTGGATAATCAGAGCTTTGTGAGACATTACGCTGTCAGGAAATAGGGCCTGAAAACATGAAGACAAACGCACAAGCTGCAAGCTTTCAGTCTCTAACAGAGAGGACGGCCATCCAGATTAAAGTGCTCGGCTTAAATTTTCAACAAACCCCCGAGTTACATGCACGCGCTCAGTCTGACGGAGAGAAGACGCAGTAAATAAAGTCAGTCTGGCATCAGGGGCTGCAAGGCACCAGCTTGTCCATGATTAGATTACATCCGGAGGCAATATGGCATATGGAGTGAAACATTACCAGCAGATATGGTGACAGTGCGTCCCCCTGAGGACAGGTGACATTTCTGCTTCTTTGGATACAGTCCATTGAACACATCTGTCAGAGACTTTAACTAGAAACTCAGTCAGTAGCTTAGAGCGGCCGACTAGAAGCAAGTCAAGACGCATAACATCCCCCACCCACAACACAACAGGAGAGACGATAAAGTGGACTGGGGCTTATAGCTGCTGAACACAGAAAGATCACCCCAGGTTCAGAGGCCACGTAGGGGATCACCAGGAAGAGGTTAGTTTATATACTAACAAGATATTAACCAATAATAGTGCCCATTGCTCACTGGCGCAGCATCATTTAAAGAAACGCACACAGAGTACCGTCAGCTCAGACCGCAGCTAAGAGTAATTTGTTTAAATTTATATTGAAGTATTACACTTTACACATCTGTACTTAACAACATACTCTTCATTTTATTTTTTGGGCAAATGAAAGAGACATCCTATCACTCCAGTCTGAAATATCAGTAAGAATGAACTTCTTTCACCGATGCTACAGCGATGAACATAACAGTTTTAACCGTTTTTATTTTATGTGCATTATCACTGTTATGAGGAGAAATGATCACGCATTTGAAGATTTATACAGCTCAAGCATACTTCTTCCGTCGTTTAAAGGTTAAAATGCACAGTAATTTCTTGTCATAACCTCGCAAAGACGCATAAAATAAATATGCATTTCCGCTGGTACAAGAAACTTTTGCACATATTGATTTATATGGCGAATGTGCACTTGCATAACAGTTAAGTGTATCCTTATTATACATCACCGACAAACATTTTACAGTAGCATAAGCAATACTTTGTATAAAATCTTCAAGAAAACTTGCAGGAAAGATAAAATACCAACACTGAACTCAAAAGAGCTCAGTCACCGTGACACCAAAGGTTTGTCATTTTAAATGATACCGCTTCCCCGAAGAGGGGGTAACTGGTGGAGAGAGGCCTCTCTGAAGAGGTATCAACCTGAACAGGTGACATGTCATACGACAAACAGGAAGCCATCAGCAAAACAAAGACACCTCAGGAGACCTGGGAGAGACTGCGCAATACAGCAAGAAACGTCACAGACATGAGACAACAACCAACCGGACTGAAGCAGAGAGAGCCAGAGTCACACCCCCTACAAGGAGAGACCCTGACCTCAGGGCTCTGCCACTGCGACCTGGCTCCCTTTTCCATCCCTTTTTCAGTTATTGTTTCCTCCCATTCATTTTATTTCCGTTTCATTTATGTTCTTTATTACAATAAAGTTTCAGCTTAACAGCTATGGTAACTTTAATAGAAATACTTTTTTCTTCCTCTTTCTATTTAGATGAGGCTGATATACAGTATAATTATAAATTTGATTTCTCTGTGCCTCACAGAATATAACTATTAAACCTAAGTGGTGTGTATTAAGCTATATGGGTGTTTTGCCGTTGTGTAAACAGCACAGGACTCGGCAAATGGACCTTTGTGTAAAAGTGCACTGTGATGTAAGAGTCCCTACCAAAACCCCCAAAAGAAAAACATTTTACTATCATTTAGTGCTATTTAGAGGCAATATTTTTACAAAACAATTAGTTACTAGATGGCAATTTCATTAAGATTAATCATTTAAATTTCAAATGCATTTATTTTCGTTTGTGATTTTAAAATACATCAAAGGGAAACAATGCAATTCAAAGCTACAGAGGGATATAAGAGAGTGTGAAAGGGAACAATTCCAGTCTCCTGCAAACCTTTTTTCAATACTGTTTACATAAACTGCTCAGAGAATTTGATTAAGCATCCTACCCAAACCAGATAATTTAATAGACTGTTCTTCACAGTTAGAAATCTGCACGAAATAAATCCTATTTTCCAAACTAACAAATTTGTAATGTTTGTGTTTCGCTCCTGCTGTGTGGGTCACAGCCAGTAGCTGAGAGTATTAGATGATTCCCAGTGAGAATTTCACCATCTCATCAGTCTGCTTTTCATAGCATGAAGAATTCATGGGACAATGAGGATTAGACACAGAGGAAAAATAAATAAAATAAGCTTTGCTAGCCATTAATTCACTGGGGTGATATTTACTGTCAAAATATAACATCGCCACAGCATTGTTGACAGTAAGATCAGAAAAAAATACTTTCGAAATACACACACATAAAAAAAAAAAATCAATCTGCCTAGGCTTTCAACAACAACCATGACAAAACTGACTGGGTGACTTGTGCAATACATTTAAATTTAATATTTAAGAAATAATCCAATGAATGAAACAAACTTCACGTCTAATTTTTAAAACGTCAAAAACACTTGATATACGTTTCTTTAAGAAAGCATCAAGTTTTGACATTTCACTTTTTAAACTATACAGCCCTAGAATTAATGTGCCATTTTTGTAATATATATTAGAAATATTTACTCTGTCACGGTTCAAATAAATCGAGCTTCATATCTTTCTGAAGAGAAGAAGGGATAAACGACCACTCCTGGATACTTGCTGCCACCTAGTGGTTACATAATATATAGTCAAGAGGCTCAGGGTATGGACAAAAGTATTGGGACACACCTCTCAATCACTGAATTCAAGTGTTTCATTCAGACCCACTGCCACAGGTGTATAAAATCAAGCACCTAGCCATGTAGTCAGGTTTACAAACATTTGTGAAAGAATGGGTTGTTCTGAAGAGCTCAATGAATTGGTACTTGATGTATGAGTTTTAGTTTGGTGGAGGCCAGGAGAACGTTACCTGCATGACTGCATTGTGCCACCTGTAAAATCTGGTGGAGGTGGGATAATGGTATGAGGGTGTTGTTCCCGGGTTGGGCTTGGCCCCTTAGTTCCAGTGAAGGGAACTCTCAATGCTTCAACATACCAAGATATTTTGGACAATTCTATGCTTCCAAATTTGTGGGGACACTTTGAGGAAGGCCCTTTTCTGTGCCAGCATGACTGTGCCCCAGTACACAAAACAAGGTCCATAAAGACATGGTTGGGTGAATTTAGTGTAGAAGAACTTGACTGGCCCACACAGAGCCCTAACCTCAACCCCATCGAACACTTTCTTTGGGATGAACTGGAATGGAGACTGTGAGCCAGGCCTTCACATCCAACATCAGTGCCTGACTTCACAAATGCTCTTCGAGATGAATGGGCAAAGACACACAGACATACTCCAAAATCTTGAGGAAAGCCTTCCCAGAAGAGCAGCAGCTCTTAAAGCTGCAAAGGATTAATCAACTCCATATTGATGGATATAGAACGGGATGTCAAAAGTTCCTGCAGGTGTAATGGCCAGGTGTCCCAATACTTTTGCTCATATAGTGTATGTCAGGGGTCTCCAGCTTCAGTCCTGGAGATCCGCAGTCCTGCATAGCTTAGCTCTTTCTCTATCCCACCACACCCGATTCACCTGAGGAAATGGTGGTAATGAGCAGAGAAGCAGAATCAGGTGTGTTAAATGAGGAGAAACCAAAAATGTGCAGGACTAGGGTTCCTCAGGAGCGGCATTTGACATCCCTGGTGTATGTAATTTCACTGTCTCACTGACACACACACACAGACACTTCAAATATATATTCACAAAACAAATGATGACAAAAAAGTGGCTTTGAATCAAAGATGCCAAATGACTGGACTAGCCATCTTCGCTGGTTAAGTGAATAATCTGCTTTAGACTAAAGCAGAGGCAGCTGCTCCATACAGACAGAGAAGGCAATACATCCTCTGCTTTTTAGATTCAATTATGAAACTTGTAATTCAAAAATAACTCATTACTAAACTTTTTTGTTTTTTTGGTAATTTAAAACATATTTTTTCTCTTCACTGGAACAATTCACTTTCCTAATATTGTTAAACATTTTATCTTCTTACCTCCAAAAAAAAAAAAAAAAAAAATAGCCACCAGTCACCAGTAGATTAAACCAATCAATGATTACCAGCCGTGGGTTTAAAAAACCTCATTCAACACAATTTGGAAACCGAGCTATCAACAAAACAAAACATCCTTCCACTTCCCAAAAAGGACATTCTGTATATCGAAAAGTTATGGACCTGAAAAGGAGGGGAAGGAAAAAAAAAAAAAAAAAAAAAAAAAAAAAAAAAAACTTATAAAGGTAGGTACCATGACCTTAAAGAAAGATATAACCTCTTTTTACACACAAGATAAACAGACCAACGTGTTCAGAGCATCCATGTATGAAACAGTGCATGTATCAAAACAACAGCACAGAAACTTTCCCCGAAATGCCATGCCGTGATTTTTTTCAGCTTTTGGCCGGAAGAGATGTGTGAATCTCGCACCAAACATTAGCACAGCAAGGTGGTATAAAGAGCCCACTCTGTTCTGAAATGGCCGGAGAGGGTCAAAAGAGGGACAGACTATTCAGGCACACAGAACCGTGGAACATTTCTTACCATCTGTTTTCTGTTCAAAAAAAAAATTCCTCGTCGCAAGTCACTCCTTTCCTGTTATCCCGGGAACAGATGGAAAAAATGGCTTTTTGGTCTCAGGCCCTGATGGATTCTTGCCATTGTGGCTTAATCAAAAAAAAATGCAAATTCAAACATAAGAGCTGGGTTGGTGATATAAATGACTTGACTGTTTGTCCAACAAGAACCAATCCAGCTGAAGAGTTGTGGCCTGCGGGTCCAATGCCACACAGACCAACACGTTTTATGTTAGGACTCAACATGAGGGAACAACGCACTTAACCTTATCAGAGTTCCCTTCAAATACATCCGGGAAAGGAGACCAACATATAAACAGTTCCCCTTTGTGGTTTGACTTTCAACCTTTATGACTTAGCAGTCAAGAATTCCTCCGTTGGTAAATCAGGAAAAAACAACAGTGACAGGTTCAGCCCGAAGGGGATCAGACTCTCAGCACAAATATCAAGACCCATGCAAGCTCCTGTCAAGAGGATCGACCCATGACCCGAAGTTCGCTTTCCTGGGAACTTGGGGCTAACTTCTGCCTTGACAGCAGGGCACGACATCACCCTGGGTAATGTCAATGTTGATTCGTATTGGCTCAGTGAGCTTTGCTGCGCAACTATATCTGTCAAAGCCAAAGGACTTGGGCAACACAATCTTCACACAAGCTCCACATGTCAACACAGCCTGACAACTCTCATTATCAATGACCTACGGTAAAGACACAGAATTTTGGAAATGACCCCAGCAGCACCTATAATGACTATTAGATTACTACAAGTCGCAATGCTAGACAGCCAGGTAACACCTTACATTTCAAAGTAAACCACTTCAAATATCACTTTATCTTTAAAGATGTCTCAAAAAGCTGCCTGTTTACCTCAGTAATGATAAATTAGCATGCCATTTAATTCCAGGAATTCCAGGAGAGTATACATTACTGATGTTATTACTGACATTCCCTATTGTGACAATAAGGTATTCAGAGGTCATGGGTCATTAATGTCCATTTAAAGACACGCTACTGGCCTAGCTAAGAACGCTGATACGGCAGTAGTTACAGTACCATACCCATGCTTGTTTAGAGGAGGCCTACGCCAAACCAACGCATCTCTTGATTGTTGGGCTCCTCATTCTCCCGTTTCCCCACTTTTGTCTCGGGACAGATCCTGGCTATGAAAAACCCCATCTTCTAATTACTAAGTGAAGAAAATAATGTTGTATGTTATGTTGCACTTACTTAAAAAGTAGTACAAAAAACAGTAGGTTATTTTGAAATGGACACCAAGCATAGAGCAAAGACCCGCCAAGGTGGTCATATGTAACTCTGAGAACCCATGCAAGTCTTTAATAATTTAGCTAATTAGAACAGGGCCATGTTTTCAATAGCAAAGAGCTGGTGAAAATAAAGAGAAAATAAAATTTTAAAACTATATACAAGTCATTTGGAGATATATTTGTTGGGGGGGGGGTTCTTTTCTTTCATTATTCTTCGATCGGACATTCACAAAGGCCAAATGTAAATAACATAAGGAGCCGCGTTTTTTTTCATATTTTAGTTGAAAAACTATGTTTGCACACTTACTACACAACATAAGGCATACAAACACGAACAGTATACATCAAACTGACATCAGGGCTTAAAAATAAGGAGATTTGAGAAGGAACCCAAAAACACAATCATAAATACTGAAATCGGCACTGCGTGAAAACTTACCTCACAACTAAATTTCAACTCGGCGTCCATTGTTGCTATTGTGACATTAAAGGTCTTTGGCGTTTTCTTCCATAAGGCGTTTAGACCCATCCTTGATGCTAGCGCACTTGCCATGATGGAGAGGAGGTAATGCTCAGTCTTTTCTGGAATATTAATAATAATAATTTACGGAAAATTATATCATTCCATAGCAGATCAATACCTCAATATCTGATTAATAAATTATAATATAATATATATTATATTATAATATATATGATATAAAATACTCTGTTGTGTGTACGATTAAAAAGGACAAAACACCCCTTAACAAATATCGATTCCTCCACCTGATCCAGGTGTTATCCACTTGTATCCTGAAACTACTCTTAATAGTTAAATAACGCACAAAAAAGCGATCAGTATGTTACTTTAAGGCATCCGAATGGAGGTGTGGGTCCCGTCTACCTATATTCCGCAAAAAGACCATGGCTGGACACGTACCTGTACATGAGGGTGGAGAGATCGGTCCCCACCTCACTCAGCCGCCACCCTCATCCTTGTTTTAGGGTTAAGTTACTTTCATGCTGGGCTTGAAACACACTGAAGCTGTCCTCTTTGGGTGCACCGCCACCCCAGTTTACACATTCATCGCTTCACATCGAGACATAACTGCATCCAGTTAGTGATCGCGCGTACTTCTTCGGTAAACACATCCAGAACTGGTTCGACAGCTAAATGCGCATTCTAGGTATTTAAAACATTACTATTTAATGGTTCGGTAAACGCGATGCACTTCGGGAAAAAAAAGTCAGGTGCTCGGGGAAAATATATATATAACTTATTAGATTCGCTCAAAAAGTTGCGCATATACAGACAAAGCAACATCGGCAGCAAATTAGCGCAAACTTTGCAGTGGGCGGCCGCTTCTGTAAGGGACCAATCGCTGGGGCGAGGCCGGTCCTGCGCGGACTTGGGTCAACATTAACAAACTCGAGTTACACCGCATTGCTTGGAAACGGCGTTCCCGTTCATTCTTACTGGACATGGGGAATCGTATAACTGAAGAAGACGTCTCCGATCGCAATAAATACTGCGGGCCATTCAGGATCAGTATCCTAAGGGTTCGAAGGTGGGCCAAAAGGGTATTGGGACACTACGAGAAATCGACGCAACACACGACCCATTCGAGCTGATATTACGTCACATCCGGCATTTTCCCCGCCCACTGATCCTCCATCAAGTTCAGTTGTAGATGCACAGATTGTGGTTAAAGTGGCGTTTTAGATGGGACGTTGTAAGAGTAGTGGAATTTGGTTAAAGGTGGCATAGCACGCCACGAGTGAACTCTGCAAAAATGTGAAGTATTTTGCAGAAAAAAAGAACACGATCTATGTAGTTGCATACGTATGGGTAGAGAAAATAATTTGTTGTTCTGTAATGTTAAACCCCCCTGGTTTAGATGTATTATATTTGCGTAATTAACACTGTAATGTATTTGATATTCATGTCTTTTGACAGCAATATGCAAAAGAAATGCTTCACCAGTAGATTGCTTCACACATGCAGATGATCCCGGTTGTTATCCTATGAACTCGTATCAAAGCCATATGTCTTCACCTTCTCTGGCGATTTACAATCAGTATCAGGCTTCACCAACAAACAAAAGTATTTTCTGAACACACTGCCGACTATTTAATGCAATTTAACGATATTGGATCAGAACCGTGGACGTACACGTGTTCCCCTTGCTCTCGCCAGCCCCAGCTCAGCCCTCTGCACCAGAAAGGGGCGGTCCCTGAGCAATGAGGTAATTGGTGTAAACAGTAAAGATGGCCACGTCTGGGGATGGAGAAGAACATTCGCTGTCTAACGGGGGTCTTCCCGAAGCCCGCAGCAAAAAGCTGACCGATCTTCCTACTGAGCTGTTGGAGCACATATTGTGTTTCCCGGTCCTCGGCCACGCTGACATCTCTAACGTGTCTTGTAGCTGCAAGAGGCTCTACGATGTATGTCACGGCAGGGGAAAGGTGTGGGAACATCAGTATAAACTCAGGTGAGGTGAGAGAGATTAAGCCCATTCGTGCTGCAGCCCCCGATTTAAAGACCTTATTTTCAGCTGTCGTCCATGCATGATCTTTGGGTTGCAATTGGAGTGCCAAGAAGAAACGAAGTGTTGCTGTACCGGTATATTTGTATGAGTGCGGGGTTTTGGCTGTCATTCTGCTGATGCATCAATTTTAGTAACGCATTGCTGTCTAATTATGTAATTTTAAACTAAAATACAATCATGTATGGCGCGAACAGGGACGCATTTGGCTAAACTGTCTTGTGTAAGGACAGGTCGGGTGACCTTGTTCTGAAAAATATGCAGCTTTCCCGTCTGGGTTTCCTTCTGGATCATTTACTTTATCATGGCACTGGACACAATAAATAGCCCCGTATTTCTCTATATACATATGCACTAACTGAAATGAGTGTATCTGACTGTCACGCTGCAACAGTTTTATTATTCCGATATTAAGAGCCGAAATGTTGGGAATTAGGTTATCCCGGCAGGATTCAGGTCTGTGCAGAGCTGCTGGGGGCACTGGGTGGGTACGGAAAGATTAACTGGCTGGATTTTAAAACGGCAATGATCAAGTCGTCCGGGAGCCGCCAGTAATTGCCCTGTTTTTAATTAGCTGCCTAGTTTTAGTTAAGCCTCCATAATATTCCTTCTAGCCCTGACTTTCCGAAAGGAAACTGATTGATTGGATTGGGACAATAAATGAATATCATACCACATATTGAGAGATTGAAATTCAAAAACTGTAGCCTCATTTTAGGGGTGGGGTTAGCAGTTTGGGAAAATTATCATCTGCACAGACAGACTAATCGGTCCAAAAACCAAGCTAATTTTCATAATAAACATGACCCTATGCACCTGATACAGGAGTTCCACCACCGCTAAAAGTTCTAGGGCAATAAGGAGCATGTCATGTTAGCTGATTGGATTAACCAGGCGTCAGTCATGCAGATGTGTGATGTTATTTCAGTACACCATTGTATACTGGCTGCTTCTTCCTCCTGCTATGGAGTAAATGATCCCTGCTTTTTCAGATGGCCCAGATTACTGAAAAATTACAGACCAAACGAGTCTTGGGACTGGAGGACGGAGTACAAGACGCGACATGTCGTCGGTCTGCAGATCCGTAGGACTGTGGAGTCCATTTCCAAGAGATTCTTCACTGAAGTTGTAAGTGTTAGATAATCATAAATGGATTAGACTTAACAGAATGTGCTTCCGTCAGACTGTTACAAACCCCTGGCTTCCAACTTAACTAAAATTACCATGGGTGTCTCTAAAACACTGTGATCCTCAAAATGTAGTATGAACTATATTTTATGGTATATAAATTATAACTTATAATGATTTTTTAAGGAACGTTTTCATTGGAAAATTAATGAAATTTTGTAAGTTTTTCAGTTCCCAAACAAAACTGTGACGCTGCAGATCTTAACATTATAAATTATTTTATTTTATTTTATGTTATATGAATGTATCTTTCAGGAATGATTCCCCCCCCCCCCCCCCCGTTTGCCTGGTTTCTGTGCTCCTGCATTGCGATACAGTCGCAGTGATTTAGCATTTCTATCCGGAAGGGCGCTAACAGGACCTGTGTGTTGATTGCGGAGGCGGCAGGAGCTCGCAGCACATGCGCCATGCGCCGGCACTAACCCTGACATCTGTAATGCAGCCTTGCGTTGGCCAGGTGCTGGGGGACAGCTTCGCTGAGATCGAGTCCTTGGGAGCCCCAGAGCACTTCTGTGAAGATGAGCTGATCTCCATATTGAATTCTGACACAAGGTGCATGTTCTGTCTCACGAGATTCGTCTGATTTTTCCTGCTTGCCGATCCTCCCGATGACTTGTTTCCTCATTTTAAAGGCTTCAGTGTGAAATGCTGATTTTCTTGTACGATTTACTTAGTGTAAAATCGGTAATGAGTGTATAGCAAGATTTTATATTGTTCATTTATATAAAGTTATTCTCTTAAACTTCCACCATTGTTTTGTTTTTCTTTTGTCTGACAGGAAGAGCCTGACGTTGAAGTACTATGCAAAGAAAATCCTTTACTTTCTCCGTCAGCAGAACATCCTGAAGAGTCTGAAGGCTTTCTTGGAAAAGCCAGCTGAGCAACAATCTGCGCTTGAAGGTGCATCAGCTGCAGGGGGTTGGAACTCCAGCTGCACTGGTCTGCGCAGACACTTCTGACTCTGCTGTCGTCTGCTAGGTGCCGTCCTGGTGGATCAGTACTGTAATCCGCTGGCGGACGTCTCGCTACAGAGCATAACTGCCCAGCTGGTCGAAATCGCAGACAAGGTCAAGAAGACTCTGCGCAGGACCAACCCCTCCCACTCCAGCCTGAGAGCGGACCAAGGTCAGTCTAAATCATCGTTGCATCGCTGAAAACTGCTCAGGAAAATGTGCGATCGAATATGAGGAGGCCGTATGCAGCAAAGAACATGGACCTGTAACCTAAATGTAAGCCCTTGAATCCCAGATGACCCTGACGATCTGTCCCAGTAATGCATACTGGTGCATGAATGTGTCAGCTAGGTAGCTAAGTAGGCCGTACTGCAGCCTGAGCCCTTGGGTCACCCGCCATCTGCAGGTAACTGCCCTGTGGTTGAGGACTTCGAGCTGCAGAGGCAGGTGATCTGTGCTCTCAACTCCGTCCTGTATGATCAACTGAAGTACAAGGGCAATGAGACAGACTACTACAACCCCCTGAACTCGTACATCCACCAGGTAACTGCAGGTCGTCGCTCGTGGTAACGCAGTGAGAACTGCTCCTTCTCTCCAGCTCCCCAGGGCACCTGGTGGCCTTTGATTCCCTTTCCAGGTGCTGCTCCGTAGGACAGGCATTCCCATCAGCCTCTCTGTCCTCTACATGACCCTGGCCCAGAAACTGGGCGTCCGGCTGGAACCAGTTAACTTCCCCAATCACTTTTTGCTGCGTTGGTGCCAGCGGCCAATGAGGTAAGAGTAGGATTGAACAAATAAGTATCCATTGATGTTTAAGAAGTTTGTTTCTTCTGTCGGTCCATCCATCCATCCATCCATCCATCCATCCAGCAGGTATAAGGCATAATGTGGCACTAATTTTAAGTGATAGAAAATCTTATCATGGGATGCATTTTAGTCAATTTTATGTTAAGTAAAAAATTATACATATGCCAATTGGCCAATTATAATAGTGAACACCATTATAGTGAATCTGTGTGCGTAATTCAAATTCTGTATCAAAACAATTGAAATTCTTTGATGCGAAGAACAGAAGTAAAACAGTATTTTTTCTTTCCTGTTGCATCGTATTTATCTGTTTAGAGCAGTGATTCTCCACCCAGTCCTTGGGGACCCACAGACAGTCTGTGTTTTTGCTCCCTGCCAGCTCCCTGCATGTGGACTGTCTGGTGGGGAGCAAAAAACGTGGACTGTCTGCGGGGTCCCTGAGGACCAGATTGGGAAACACTGGTTTTAGCGGAATTAAAAGAAGCCCCTCCTTTCCACTGCATATGCTGGTGCGGTACTGCGGCTGGGCTGAATCACGGGGCGTAATTCTTGTAGGTGACACACTTTAAAGAGCTTTATAAACATCCTTGAGGGCATCGAGGCGGAGGGGGGGCAGGCTCACCGACCGGGTGATGCTACCTCTGCAAAGTGGCCTCATTTCTAAAGGGGAAAGAGCTTGCTGAGTATTATTTTTGGAAATTAGAAATGTACGATTTTCCCAACTTGTTATGGATTTAAAGACCGTGAATGTTTTGATTCTCAGCTTCATTGTATAAATTAATACCAGGTTTTGGCACATTTTTCATTGGTGATTTTAGTGCTGCCTCATGTCCTGACGATTTCAGAGCGCTGGTGTCTTCCTTGAGCTTGTGCCGCATCACAGGTTCACTGCTTTTTAAAGTCTCTTAACGCTTTTGGCAGATTCTCCATTGTCTTTGAGGTTATTGTCTCAGGGAAGCTCCCCTTCACACTCTACACCAGTTATACATTGAGCCAAAGTAGCAATTTCATTTCCCTGAAGATTCCCTTTTAGCCAAATGTGGTACTTATGATGGCATTTTCCCAGGAGTACTTAAAAATATTTCTTTAATTACTCTCTGTATCATCTAAAGTGTTTAAAAAGGAAATAAACAGGGGATTAAATGCATAGTTGTATAACACCAGACTTCTTGGGATTAATTTAATATATATCCTTTAAATATGAAACCAGCTCAGAGGGAGTTTACTACAGGTTTTATAGCAGAGGTAATTGTCTAGATCTTCAGCCCTATGCCTGTTGTAGTTTTACATAAAAGCAACCATCTCATACAGTTTTTCTTATTTCCTGGAGGAGTGAGGATATCTACGACTACGTTTACATCGACGCCTTTGGGAAGGGCAAGCAGCTCACTGCCAAGGAATGCGAGTATCTCATCGGCCACCAGGTGACCGAGGATTACTACAGCTGCATCAGCACGACGGAGCTGCTGCTAAGGATGGTGGGAAATCTCCTCAACATCGGCAAGCGGGGGTGAGGTCCCACCCGGCACGGCCAGCGTCACGTGTCCGTACATGCTCCAGTGAGCGACACCTGCATCTTTAACCTGCATGTGCCTTTCAGGGAGGGCAGTGAGAAGTCCTACCAGCTTCTGAGAGACTCCCTGGACCTCTATCTCACCATCAACCCTGACAACGTCCAGTACTTACTTTTACAGGCCAGACTGTACTTCCACCTGGGAATCTGGCCAGAAAAGGTCAGCAGTGTGGTCTAATGACCCTTTTCATCCCACCGCTTTACGGCTGGTCAGATCAGTTGTTCTTGGTCCCCCTTTGACCCCCCTGTAACATTTTAATGTCTATTAGACTGGAGAAAAGCTCCTGATTTGCAGTAAGCCATGGTTTCAGGGAGTGCTTCAGCACCCCCTGCTGGTTAAAGTGGGGAAAAGAATGAATGAATAAGTCTGTCACTGAAAAAAATGTAATGACTATAGCTGAATTTTACTGTTGTCTTAATAACCTACACTCAATAAGCATGAAGTGGGTCTGTAATGCATGTGTGTAAAATTAATATTATTTGCCATATGACCCACAACCCTGCCTGGGATAATCTTGCTCTCTATTGCAGCGTATCAGTATAAGTTTGGTATTATAGAGTACGTGTGCCCAATCGATATGGTGTGTTTGTGCCGTCCCGCCCCTCGCCGCCAGGTCCTGGACATCCTGCAGCACATCCAGGCCCTGGACCCATCCCAGCACGGTGCCGTGGGCTACCTGGTGCAGCACACGCTGGAGCACATTCAGCATAAGAAGCACCCGGGGGAACCGGAGGCCAAGCTCCGCAGCACCACCGAGCACGCAGAGGTCCGCTTCTCCGTGGGCCTCGTCATGAAGCACAAGAGGTGCGTTGCCCACGCCGGGGTCACTGCTTCAGATGCCACCCTCGCCCTGCGTCTGTTCTGATTTCCCCGTTTGCGTACTCTGGGTACTCGATCCGCCGGCCTGCTGTTCAGACTCTCCCACCAGCGGAGCCTATAATCCCACCCCTCCCACCAGCCAAAACCATTTATACATTAATATGGTTCTCAGCGTTTGTTATGTTTGTTCCCCTGTCGTCCTTAAATGAATCTGATTCGATAATTTGTCCCACATGTCAGAAGTAGGGGCCACAGATGGGGCTAAACTGGCTTTGTTTTTATAATGGCTGAGCGCCCTTCTGAATTATTCAGCACCCTGGTCTGGGCCAGATGGTTTAAAAAAAAAAAAAAAAAAAGTCTGCTTTGTGTTTCTGGGTGAGGTGCCTCACGTTGCCATGACCGCGGTTTCCAGTGTATTCTCCTCGTACTTGTGTGGGCCTCCTGCAGGATCTCTTGGTTACTCCTACAATCTAAAAATGTGCAGCTGAATTACAGTAGTGAGTCTATGTCCCCCTGCCCCCTGTCCTGCACTTCCTGGGACGGGCTCCATGCTCGTCATGTCCATGTCCTGCATAAGCAGTTACAGAAGATGGATTAATGTGTTTCTGCAGGTCGGGCTACAACTGTGTGATCTACGGGTGGGACCCCAAATGCACCATGAGCCATGAGTGGATTACCACCATGAGGGTCCACCAACTGTCCAATGGAGCCAACCAGCCCTTCTACAATGTCCTGGTGCAGGACGGGACCTGCCGCTATGCAGCACAGGGTAGGTGACCTCCTCCACCTATCTGGACACGAACAGCCGGGCCACCCAGCTCCCATTAATGTAAGGCTGCTGAACGAAAGGTCCACTACAGCAGCAAGACCTGCTGTGAACTGAACTTCAGGGGATTTTCATTCATGTCCGTGTGGCTTTGTGCTTTCCCCAGTGGTAATTAAGTCACATATGGAAACAACCCCCCCCTCCCCCACCCGTGGCGTACCCATACACAATGAGTAAGGTGTGTAAGCACCCCCGTATCAACAATATGTTTTTTGTATGTGAAATTTAGAAATACAGTAAAACCTTGGATTGCAAGTAACTTGGTCTGCGAGTGTTTTGCAAGATGAGCAAAATTTTTAATAATTTTTAACTTTATAAACAAGCAAGGTCTTGCATTACGTGTACCAGGGGTCTCCAACTCCGGTTCTGGAGAGCTACTAACCAGTAGGTTTTCTATCCTACTTGGCTTCTGATGAGCTAGTAGTAAATATCAGGGCCAGGTGTGGCTCATCAGAAGCCAAGTAGGATAGAAAACCTACTGGATAGTAGCTCTCCAGGAGCGGAGTTGGAGACCCCTGTCGTATACGCTTTGTCTGCTGAGCGTCACGTGATCACAACTGAGCCGATGGTTCTCCTCTCTCTTTAGCTGTAGGATTGTGGGTAATCGTCTCCCATGCTCTATTTCAGACGGCGTGCC
>JAODJW010000040.1:30446662-30461761 GCA_026777045.1 Hyperopisus bebe | reverse complement strand
AGCTCTTTGTGCCCAGTGTGGGTGAATCTGATTGGCTGAGCCTCAGAGGCTATGCCGTCGAAGAGGGAGGGATGATACTCAGATTTTAACCCTAAATACAGTGAGCTAAGTTTGTGTAGATCTCTGCTGTGTAACTGACCTTGAAGCTGTTTCTAGCTGAAAACTGCCCTCCATAAATGCAGTGTTTTCCGCATCGTTCTCCGCAGAGAACCTGGAGCCGCATGCAGAGCCACTGGAGATCGGGCACCCCGAGGTGGGTCGTTACTTCTCGGAGTTCTGCGGCACCCACTATGTGGCCAACGAGGAGCTGCAGGCGCGCTACCCAGAGGACCTGACGGAGTCGCTGCGCGTCGTTAGCGAGCTCTACCAGGGAGGCACCCGCGACCCGGCAGAGAGACCCGCCGAGCCTCAGAGTGGCAACGGCGCCGCCGTGTAGCCACAGCGCACCCCCGCATCCCAGCCAAGAACCAAGCCAAGCCCCCACCAGTCGCCGCTGCGTGACGACAAGCCAAGGAGGTTACCTGTCAGTTACTGTAGTAAACAACCACTAACGAACAATGACTTTTCACCTTCACAATGTGTTTTTTTCCCTGTATATTTCCGATTAAAAATGGTAGTGATTAATGGTATGTGGTCATTTATGCAATGTGTGAACGTGTACGGTTTAGTGCAGGGGTCTCAGACTCTGGTCCTGGAGAGCTGCTGTCCAGTAGGTTTTCTATCCTACCTGGCTTCTAATAAGCTACACCTGTTCCTGATATTTACCTGAGAACTGGTGTGAATCCTCAGAGACCAGGTACGATAGAAAACCTACTGGACAGTAGCTCTCCAGGACCGGAGTTGGAGACCCCTGGGTTAGTCTATGTTTATAGTACACCTAATGCTAAGGTCACTGAGTCATCATTAATAGCTTTCATAATATAATGCACCATAAAATGGATCTGAAAGAAAACCGTAGGTTAGACCGTGTAATGGTTTTAATCATCATCTATTGCATATCCTTGATGGAATGAATACACCCAAATGTTTAAGTGGAATTGTCTTAACCCCGAACTGATTTTTCGACCTGAGAATTTGTTCAATAGCTGTAGGATTCAGCGATTGCCCCTTTAGCCGCTTGTGATGTATTTCAAATTGAATTTGCCAAGGGAACAGTGACACTTAACTTTAATATCACCAATCTAACGTTTTGCCACCAATCATTGTTTGTGGGATGCTCATTATAAGGCATGGCATCTTGTAAAAGCCTTAATGAACACAGAGAGGAAGTCAATATGTGTGTTTCAATGTTGTGGTTAGTTGCAGTAGGACAGGGCTAGGGCTATTCAACTCGCGGTCTTCAAGGGCCGAGCCCTGCTGATTTTCCAGCCTTCCTTACCTTCCTTACCTGTGAGCCAGGTGTGAAGCCTCTGACCTGATCAGAATCAGTAATTATTAAACTAACCTGGATAACAAGGCCTGGACTTGGAATCGAGGAGCTGAATTGAATAGCCCTGCACTAGGACCATGTAGACGCCGCAGCCGATTGTTCCGTAAAAACTGCGAAAGCGAAAGAGCGCGTGAGGGAGCACAGTCCAGCGCAGGTAGCGTGCGGCCGAGGGCAGGTACCAGGCAGCCGGTAGGGTACTGCTGCCCCTCGCTTTCTACATTATCTTTTTTGTCTCTTTCGTGCAATAATAATTGTTAAGGGTCCAAAGCACGAAGTGCTTATGGACCATTATTATTATTGCAATTTATACATTTATTATTAATAAGTAGTAACAAGTAAAACAAAGTAATGGGGGCTTTCCAGTCTGTGCATCAGGAGGATAATTATGAAGACCTTGCGACCAGGACAGGATGTAAGTATTCGGTACACTTATAACTACACTGTCTGGTGGATGATCACACTTCCTCAAAACTGTTCGAGCTTTCTACGTTAGAAGCGGGTCACGCATTTTTATATGTTCATACTTACAAAGTTTTATTCTAAGCCGTTTTTCCTAAACGGTGTTTTATTCATAACATAGGAGCAAAGGTCGCATTTTTTAATAGTTTTTTTTTGTTAATTATTATTATTATTATTTATTGAACCAAATACAGTGTTATGGAGGCTTGACGATGAAACTGGCTTTGAACAGATGTTGAACGATAATCAGTTTTATTTACTCGAGCATTTTAAATGCGTGCTGCGCCAGATTTCCCAGACTCCTGTTAAACCAGGAGTAGTTCTCCAGTGGAGTCAAGTGGATTTTATGATAGCAGCAGATGGCTGAAGTGATGTACCATCACTGTCAATATAGTAACAACCCTGTTGAAAAAAATGTGCTCGACCTGGTTAAGCCGGTTTACCAGTTTAAGGTATGTTTTCGCATGATAGTTTGATTGTTTAGCTGGTTATACCAACGTATAATGGTATTTCTGGCGGGTTTAGGTGGTCAAACCAGCACGCCTAGCTTGATGGGCTGGCTACATAAGCATACCAACTGGTTACCCACCCAGCTAAACCATCAAAGAGCAGCAACAGCTGGGACATGAGCATCTATAGGACCATCTTAGACCAGCTAAACCCCGCTACAATCATAAGCTGGTCTCTGGCTGTTTGTTTCAGCAGGGAATACATCACACATCCAAACCAATGCATCTTCCTGAGTTCCAGTTTCAGATCTTTTAGATTTTTCACTCTTTTAAAAATGTTTTATGTCACATGTATACGAAAAACATACAAAGTATATCAAATCTGAACGTTAAATGTTCCCACGGAAGCCAATTAAATGAATAAATTGAGTGAATTAGGCTACAAAATAAAAAGTAAAGGCAGATGAACAAAATTGAACAAATATACACTTTTATTAAGGACTTTTCAGCAGTTTAGTTCCTACTTGTGTGAAAGACTGACTGAATATTGGCGCTACGATGAGAAATGGAAATTGATGGTCTTCATAGTAAAATAAAATCGCGCTAACGCTTGATGTGTAGATGTAGATCTGGTTTCCTGCCAGGGAATTTGCAAACACTGCTTTGCAAATGTAATTGTAATGCGTTCGTTGCAAAACATGTTTAACTTGCGTTCCGTAGATTGAATCAAAGCAGGACAAACATTTAACCCGTACAACACATTCAAATAATATTTTAATGTATAGTGAGGCGGTCTCTGAGTTATGTGTTAAGATCTTCCGTTATTATACAGAAGGCGTACTGTTTTTAAAGCTTTCATAATATGGCTCACCCTGGCGGGTAAATACTGAAGTGTGCGGTAAACAGCTTGGTATACCCCTCAATATTTAACTTGAATCTATCCTGCCCCCCCCAAATAAAGAGACCTTCGTAAGAGACCTTCGTATTTTAATGAATATGCCCCCCCCCCCCAATATCAAACTGTCTCCTAAAACATTACCCCCGACCCTGCATGTATACATTGTAAAATGATTATTGTGTAAAACTCCTGGATCTCGGACTTTGTTCGCGTTACCCAAACAGTACCCTCCATTGTGCCTCTCGTCATTATCTAGATTTTTAATTCTCTGATGAATACTCCTACACAGGTCCAGTTTGGCTGGTTTTTATCTGAACAGGAACTGTTTGTGTGGGGTTTGAGGTGTGTATTTCTGACTTTGAACTAAGCATTGCTTTCAGGGCTGGGAAGCAGCTGTCTATTTAAAACAGTCTAACACACTCAGTATGGGCTAAATACTTAAGCCATCTACTGTTATTACTAAGGAGGGTAACCAGAAATGCTTCCCTTATGAGATATGGGCAAGCTGTATAAGGGTCCAGTGGGAATCAGTGTGGTTTCTGAACTGCGTGTCCTTGACGGAGTTCCACCCCCGGTCCAGGGAACCCATGTGTGTGCTAACATCTTACCAAGAGGCTTCCAGCTTTGCAGTTCTGCTCACAATATTAAGCTTTGTTCCATCTTACATAGCGATACTAGGCTCACTTTCCAAAGACTTGCCTCGACCAGTTCTGATCTAATTTCAGCAGGCTTAGCCTCTCTGCCTGCAATCGGAAGGTCACCGGTTTGAGCTCCAGCTTCAGCAGAATAAGTCACATGCCCATGGGCCCTTGTGCAAGGCCCTTAACCCCCAGCCCCAGGGGCGCTGAACCCTGCCTGACCTTGGGCTGGGACCCCCAAGCTTACTGTGACTTGTATGTGAGTTTCATGGAGAGCAAAATGAGGTATGCAAAAAGAGTGTTTCACCACAGGGATTAATAAAGTATCACTAGTCTGTTCTACTTATAAATTCTATTTTGGCAAATTGTGTCCAATATATGACATTGTTATAAATACATAATGGCACATTTAATAACATTGGAAATCGCCATCAATCAATTTATTAATTAACTGACATTGAGTAATTATTTGTGCACAAGTAACAATAAACTATTAGTGTAACATATTAATATGTATGCAAAGCATTAATATGTATGAATGTACCTAATTTTAAAAATGGTCTTTGATGTGTTTCTTTTTATTTTAATGCAAATCAATGGTGCCGTCTTTGCATGGTAAGATGTGTTGTGCTGGATTATTACTAGGTGACATCGCTGGTAGTTATAGTAACGGTAGTAATGGCTCCCCCTGGCAAAACCATTGTCTGCGTGGCTTGTCTCTGTGTGACCCATTCAAATCCCAGATTTGCTCTAGTGACACTGGCGGGTTGCCGAGGTCCTGAACAGATGGCCTCCGGCTCTGCCAAAGGAAACGATAAAGCGTTTCACCGAGGCGTCTCTGCGGGGCTCACTGGTGTGTCCTGTCTCCGCCCCAGTTTCCCCAGAGCAGATCCGAAACCTCCACCAACGCTTCAAGCATCTGAGCAAAAATGAAGACAAGCTCAGGTAAGGCTGCCTGCTCTCCGCTAGCTCAGTCTGTGAATCACCAGTCAACGGCTTCCTGACCTACAGGCTCTGCTCATACCCAACCTCCCCCCCATTTTTAGAATTAAAATACAATGATGTGAAGAGACTGTCTCCTGAAAAAGAAACAGACACAATACAGCTGATAATTATTGCAGTTTTGATTAATATATCTATGCTTTAGCTGTACCCCCAGCTGATAAAGGGGTAATTTTAACCCACAATGGAACCAAGTAAATAAATATAATGTATTTTGAAGGACATGTATCTGCTAAATTGTGAAATCATTATTAAAAACCAGCAATATCTCTTTATTGCAGAAGAGAGCATTTCAGGTTCATTTCGGACCTGGAGTTGAACCCCATCCAGTCCCAGATTATTGAAGCATTCTTCGATGGAAGGTGGGTGATGTAGCACACCATGTGAGCTACATCTGTAAAAATGACCGTAAAATCCCTAAGTATTTCTGAAACACCAGCAGAGCCACACACAGGCTTTTCTCTAGGAACCCTAAACCCTAAAAGGGCATCTAACCCGGCATCACCAGTTTTCAAAGCAAGCTCCAGTGAGTATGTCTTTGGCCAGCTGTCTGCAGCTTGTCAAGATGAATCTTCCTCATGGCTTGTGGCAAAAGACATCACAAAAAGAAAACTGCATTTGCTGTATAGATTATTTAATTAAAATAATTATTGCAAATAGCTTATCAGCTGCACCCTGCCATAACAACACAGTAAAACTGAAATTTAGCAGACACAGGGAGCAGAGCCTGGGATGTTGGGTAATAAAGTGGGCTATGTGTACCTGCCAAAGTTATCTCCTGCAGTTATCCTTCAGTCTGTTTGTTTATACATTTATTAATCTCTAAACTGTATTCCTTGGCTGAAGAACACATATGGTTTTGGGTCCGGTTCACCACCACCACAGACATTTAGCTTGTTAGCAAGATAACTCAGAAAGTATTTCACTGATTTGTCAAACTTTGTAGAAACATTGTAAGGGTGAAGATGTGGAACTGATCAAATTTTGAGACAAATCACACCAAAACTGAAGCAGTGTCACTTAGTGGTAACACATGAAAGGACAGTCATGGACGTAGATCTGGTACACTGGGTTACATTGAGACAAGTCAACAGTAAAGTTGGCCCTTCAAAAAAGATTTTTTGGACAGGTGGTGAGAGTGTGTGTGGGGGGGGTTAGAGCTTGTAGCTTGTAGAACTTGAGGGGTGTGGAAGGAATAGGAATTAGATGGAGGGAGGTACTATCAGGGCCATCCAGGGAATATATTGTTGTCGTTCCAAGAGCATCTAGTTTACTACAGTACAGAACACAAAAATTAGTATTACAGACACTCCACTACTTACAAACAAGTTGCGTTCCGAACGGTCGTTCGTAACTTGAAATGTTCGAAAGTCATAATGCAACATCATTTTAAGGGTACTCAAATCTTACATAAGTAAGAATTGTGCAGATCCTCCTGAGTGCCACGCCCCCCTCGCTACCTCTTGTGGAATCCTTGTGTCATCAGCTGTTTCTAGTTGTGTTAATTAGTCTTGTGTATTTAAGTTCATGTTAGAGTATGTTTCTCGAGTCCAGTCATTCTGTCATGCATTCAGCATGGGGAAGCAGAACAGGAGCCGGCGAAATCAGGTGAACACGGGGTATATTTTGGGAAACACACAGGAAAATGAAAACGACGTCAAGATGTTAATGGCCAGACTGGGGAAACATACTCTAACGCAGACTTAACTACACAGCAACAATCAACATGACTTGAAACAGTTGGTAACACAGGAATTCTACACGAGGTAAATGAGGGGGCACAGTACACGGGAGGATTGGACGACTGGGGCATGACATTATGATACAAAGTCAATACATGTTTTCTTATCCTAAAACACATTACTAATGATACATAAGAATGGATAATGGATGCACAGAATATTATATTTTTGTTGTGCAGGAACTTCCAGGGCAGCGGCAGGGGTACTGTGTCGGAGATCAGCTTTGAGGAGTTTCTGATGGTCATGTCCTACTTCCTACCAATGGATCCAAACCTCACAGCCGAGGAGCGAGAGAGCTTCTGCCAGCGGAAACTCCGCTGTGAGGAACGATCCCATGCGGGACCATTTCATGTTAGATAGAAGAAACACAGCTTCTGTTTCTCGTTACAATTAAGCATGAGTCTGAAGACCTTCTCCACATCCAATTACTTGGAAGCAGTGTTTCCCAATCCGGCCCTCGTGGCCCCATAGCTGGTCCACATTTTTGTTCCCTCTGAACTCCCTGCTAGACAGTCCACATTTATGCTCCCTCCTAGCTCCGTAGGGAGGGAGCAAAAACGTGGACTGTCTGTGGGTCTCCAAGGACCCGATTGAGAAACATTGCTTGGGAGCGATGTTGTCTTGTCGTAAATTACAAAACAGCAGAATACAATAGAAATATGGGTAATTAGTGGCTGCTTTCTGATGTTTTGCTTAATGATGTTTAGAGTAGGGCTCTGTGGTTCTTATTCCTGAGAGCCATGACATGTCCCAGCTTTTGTTCCAAAAAATCTCCCTGTCAGCTGCTAATTATCCAGTCTTGCTACAAAAAGGCTTGTGTTGATGAACACTCTGATGCGGCAACACCAGCCACAATTCAAAGACATGGTTTTATTTCTTAGATGTACTTATTTAATTGTGTGCTCCATTCCTTGATGAGAGATGGCAGGAATAGCCGAGTTAGAGCAGAATCTCTGAATTGTGACTATCAACCAAACACAGTCCTCTTCTGCTTTTGCCTTCCCAGTCCTCTTCAACATGTATGACACTGATGATGATGGCAAGATCACCCTGCAAGAGTACAGGCATGTAAGGAAACTCCAGTCACACAGTACAGATGGTTGTAGTTACATATCTTTTTTTAAGCAGACTCTTTTATCCAAAGTGATGTATAAGTGACAATGAGAGAGCAGGGTCAGCCAGTGTCTGAAAACTGGGTAAAGGGTCTTGCTTAAGGGTCTGGTGTTGATGCTCTGTCAGCCATGGGATTCAAACTCACAACCTTCTGGTCTTGGACACAGATCCCTAAACTACTGAGCTGTACATAACCCAGGCCTTGGTCCTCCAGCTTACAAATACCCAATCTCCTCACTAGGTGGTTCAGGTGCTGCTGTCACAGAGCGACAACATAGACAATGAGGAGGCGAAGGAGATAGCAGACGCAGCCATGTTGGAGGTGGCCAGCCTCACCGTGGTTCACATGGTACGTATCGATCTCTGTAGCCAGGAAGCAGGCCAGTTAAATGAGCCATCTCGCTTTTTATCCCTGTCTCTCGGCAACCCCAGGAGCATCCGTTCATATGAGTAAGTTCCCCCTTGGGGGGTATTAATAAAATGAATTGTGTGCAATAATGTTTTACTGATTATGTGCTAATGCTATGATGTCTAGTATGATTAATGACATTTCTATCATTACCTATCATTCCGTCATTCACCTTATTAGTTGTGCACAGCACTGCTGTACAGTGCTGATATTTTTGCACTTCTGCCCTCCCCTCATTAACCAGCTGTTTATAAAGACTGATCCTGACTGAGCACTGGATGTTTCTTGTTCTTATGTCATTCTCTGTAAACCATAGACACTGTAGTGGGTGTCTGTTTCTGAGATGCTGGAACCACAAACAATCTGGCACAATCAGACCACATTCAAACTCGCTTAGACCGCACATCTTAAGTGATCTTGTGTTTTTTCAAACAGTAACTGAACCTCTTAACCTTGTCTGCATATTGTATGTCTTCTTACGGAGCCATGTTTGTTGACATTACCAAACGGGTTGTGCCTAATGAACTAGGCACTGGATGTATAGGTATTCTATAACTCTCTCTCTCTATATATATATACACACACACACACACACACACACACACACACACACACACACACACACTACTAATGGAATGTATAATTACCTCAGGCACCAGATGAATTCTACGAAGGAATCACTTTTGAACATTTTGTGAAGGTTTGTGCGGAAATTATTTAATTAAAGAAGTTTTATACATTATAAAGAATTTCTGCTAGAATCTCAAACACGGTCTGACTCTCGCTTACAGATTTGGAAAGGAATCGAGATTGAGACGAAGATGCATGTTCGTTTCTCACACTTGGAAACCCCAAATATCTGTAAATAAGGATCCAGATAAGTTTACCTTCTGGTAAAGTCATGTGACATCAACATTTATTCTCGGCTGCTCACCGCCATCCATCACAGAGATGGGACAAAGTACCATCTTCATAAATATTTTTAGAAGTACCAAGAAGGATCCACTTTAGCCTCCAGAACCACTTTAAGGTTGATGATTTGTATGTCCAGAGTCGCTGTTATTTTTGCACATGTGGCCTTTCTGATATCTTTAAGAAGTCTGGCCGTTCTCCTCTGACCGTTCTCATTATCCAAGGGTTTTTGGCAACAGAAATGTCACTGACTGGATGTTTTGTTAATCACACAATTCTCTGTAAACACTAGACACTGTAGTATTGAAAATCCCAGGACAGGGGTTGTTTCTGAAATGCTGGAACCATCACGTGGCACCAACAATCGACCACATTCAAAAATGCTTAGCCAGTCTAACGCTTAAGCGCACAGTAAGTGAATGTCTTTACCACATCTGCATAATGTATACATTCAGCTGCAGCCACGATTGGCTGCTTGCATTAACCAGCAGGTATACCTAATAAACTGGCTATTGAGCATGTATATCAGTATTCAGGTGAGCGTCACACTGATCGAATTCACTTCAAGTACCGAATTGCTGTGTAATTTAGACACGAGACAAAGGCCTGGAATGAAGGCTGTACTTCAGGGACATAAGATCCCAGTTTGACAGCCAAACAACGCTGTGAATATTGATTCTTCCTAATCAGACTACTGTCCTTAGTGCAATACAGACAATTGATCTCAGTCTCATCAAACACTCTTGCAAATTAATCCTTCAAAAAGGATTGTACACAATTGTTGGATTAAGACCTATGAAGGATGCTTTTTTTAATCGCCAATCAAGCCCTGCCCATGAAACACACTTCTAAGGGTGGATCTGTCCAGCTGTCTTTACTGGCTGTACTACAATGAAGCAATCTTGTGAGAATCAAACAGCACACTATGCTCAGGGCCAAAGCTAAACTTACTCTGCACTTTTTTAAAGCAATTATAACCATGTGCTGCTTTGCTGCCCCCTAGTGACACAGACGGTCACTTGCATATAGAAGGACTACTGATTGTTGCATTACTTTTTTCCCTTTAATCTACACAACGGTTATTATTCTGGATGATGCAGTTGTAAATGTTTTTTTTTCTTTTTAATAATTTGTGCCTTACTAAAAAAATGTGTGATGATCTGAAGAATTACTTGAAAAATAAAACTGTAAAAACCATACCCCAAAAAATGTCGAGTGACTGGAAATGGTGCAAGATCGTAAATATCTACCAAAGTGTTTTATCACAGATTAATTCACTAACTAATATAATGATAGTCAGTACATTTTAAAGTTAGGGTGTACCCAAGTGATTATGTCAGCAGACGTGGTAAGCGATCCTTCTGGTATGGTTGCAAGCCTCATCTTCCTCAGACCTCCCAAGAGTAGGATTTCCCCCAAAGCTTTTGCATATCTTAAATTTATTTGGGCAAAAAAAAAAAAAATTACCATCATCCTGACCAGGGTGCATTCCGGCCGGGTTAGGCTCCAGGGACCCGTGTTACCCTTGCCCCAACATGGATAGAAGGTGGATGGACATTCTTAGGAAATTTACACAACATTTAGGTCAGGTGTCAACTTCACCTGTGACAGGAATTTCAGCCATGGGTATTTTGATTAGAAGCACATAAACACACCCAACAATTCAGAGGTGCCCTTCCACCAATCAGCTGTTCTGCACACTGTCACATGACCTCCAGTATGTACAAGGCAGTGAGCTTGCCTCTTACCCTCTGAAGGACTGCATGTGGCATATATGTCGGTAAGTACGGACAGGTAATTATCGGCCCCAAAAGTGTGCCGACCCAGGCTTTTTTTAATTGATTGGTATTGGCTACTGCAGCCAGGTCCAAAGCCTGATCTAATTTCCCACATCCGGTTCATTTCATATCAGTTTCGCAGATTGTAAGGTTCTGTCACAAGCTGCAGTTAACCAGTGGCACAGGGCTTCAAACTACAAACTGTTGAGGTGTCAGCCGGGTGGAAATTCTTTAAATTGGAAACTCAATGTAGACCAATCGCTGCTTGCGATGGTTACAGTGCCGTCCTTTCGAGGGAAAGCAGCAACAGCGTGTCGGATCTAATTAGGCACCTGCAGAAATCATAAGGAAGAATACTGCAGAATCATGAGGCTTGCTCAGATGATGGGGGTACCAAAATAATGGATCAGGATATCTGTCGGAAGTGAAAATCACTCATCCACCATGAAAAGCCAAAATGCTTCAGGTATGATGCTTAACATTGCCCTGTTCAATCAGTTGAAGTGATTTATAACTATACAACAACAGAGAGGAAAAGAAATTCAAATATACAATCAACCTTGTACATATTTTACATTTCCACTGTCATAACAGGGGTGTATGTATCACTTCCAGGAGAAAGGGGACAGAGGGTTACAAAGACCACACTATACTCCATCCTCACTTTGCATCTGGAACATGAACCATTGTAACTCATCCTTATTTGACTCTCTGGTGTGAGTGATGGTTTACAGGTACCTGACCAAACTTTGCACATGCATTTCGACATTTCATTATTACACAATTATCTTACAATTATCTTATCTTACAAGCCATGTGACCGATAAAAGATTAACCAAAAGAGAACATTTTTTAATATATATTTTTAAAAAATGTTGAAAATGATCACTGTTAAAAACGTATGTATAAAAAGATAAGAACTTATTAGAAATACAGTATAATGAACATTAGGATATACTGTCCCAACCCAGCACCCAGCCTCCGTTTGTCACTGTGGTGACAGAGTGACATCACAGGGCACCACGGGGGCCTGCGATGGCGTCGTACGGCATAGCCAGACTGATGTTGTAGTTGTAACCGGCGTTCTCTGTGTAGTCAGAACGACAGATGGGCAGCACATGGTCCGGCACGGCGGTGTCCTCCGAGAAGTCGTAAAGGTAGACCACACCCCTGTGCCTGCAGTCGGGCCAGACCGAAAAGCAAACATTCAGTCTGGCAACCATCACCTACCACAGGTTTGCTTATTTGTACAGCTGCACTGGCCGCAAATCAAGTCATGGCAAATGCTTCTGTTTTTGGGAACCTCTTGGGATTCTACACACTCAACATTAAGAAGAAGAGCAGAGGTACCAAACATGTATGCAGTAGAGTTTTCTCTTAGAGCTCTAAAATGTTGCAGGTCTTTGGTTCAAGTCCAGAGTATAAACCAAAACATAGAGCTTTGATTAAGTTATAATTTAAGGTAAAATAAAGGAATTAAACATGCAAGCACTGGGATAGGCATGGTGAGTCAAAGTAAGGTGATGAGTCAAAGCACTACTGCACAACTGCAGAAGCTGCTGTTTCTAGAGGCATCTATGTATCCTCGTGAGAGTCATGGTACAGGGCTGACTGCTGCCTTTGCCATGCTATATCCTACACGATGTCCATTTGTCCTAGAGTGCATCTCCTGAGTAACTTTTAAATCATTTATAATTAAATATTTAGAGTGTTCATTGAAGAGGGCAGTCCATATGAATGAAACTTTGAAGCTACCGTAAACAAGGACATTAAAGAGTTTATTGGGCAGTTACTTGACTAGAAAGTTAGTAGCATGAGCTAACGAGCAGTTCAGAAACACAGCAAACACAGCGGGCAGGTCAGTAACCTGCGGTGGGCAGTCAGGTCGTCGTCAGTGATACAGGCCCCTCGAGGAGTCTTCTCTTCAGGAATGTTGGCTGTCACCAGCCGGCTGGTGCCGAACCTAACATGCCTCACGGGGTGCCTGCAGACAGACAGGGGCCGTAGGTGGGGGCGCGGAGACAAGGACCACAGACTGAGAATGCGCCGGTTGGTTACAGGTACTCACACAGAAAGACGACAGGCACCCTGCCTTCTGAGTCTGATACAACATATACAGGCTTCATGAACATCACATGAAGGTTACTGGGCTATAGCCTGAACAGGAAGGGTTCGATTTAGCTGCGTTTATGAGATCTGTGACCATCTGGTTCAAGTTATTGGCATGTTAAGTCTTTCTGTATTTTTTACAGGGTTAAATGCAGCCAGTTTTGTTGCTGTGATGTGATGTGTAAGAGATAACTCCTACACAATGATAGTGAATTTCCTCTAATTAATTAACTAGTTAATTACTAATAGCTTGGCTAGTTGACCTAACCTGTTGTGCATCTCCCACAATTTTGTTCTCATCCTCATCTCCCAGACGCAGACCAGGCCTTCTCCACCCCCGCTCACAATCTTCCAGTCGTCCGCCTGGATGGTGGTCACTCCCAGCTGGTGAGCGTACAGCGACGCCACTGAAGAGCCGCAGCGCAGGTCGAAGACGCGGACCCTGAAAAACCCAACCGTATGAGGGGGTTTGGTGAGTGCAGTGCCACGGAGGGTTTGGTTGGGGGGAGGGGCGGTCAGCAGGTACTCGTAGGACATCAGCTCACTGCCTCAAAGATCTCATTGCTTGAGTCATCTTTATACGACTTGCGATATATGTCAGAGGCTGCGTGGGCGGACGGAGCGGCTAATCTCCAGTGTCAATAAAGCGGGGCTCCAAACCAAGGACGCTGGCTAAACGAGCCACAAGTGGCTCGATGGATTTGCCTCCCATCTGCTCTCATGAATTTTTATTGGACAGCCATGACGCCAGAAAATGACTTCAAGCAAAGAGCTTTCCAAAGTTCATTACCGAAACCTAATCTCATTTGTGGCACTAAGATTTAATTTCTGCTTTAAGAAATTAAGCGAATGCTGGGCTTCCCAAGCGCCCCGGGGGGTGTCGGGGGGGGCGATTCCTAAGGACAGCACACTTTGTGAAAGGACAGCAGGGGGGAGGGGGGGGTTAAAAGTTATTAGTCTCGCCACCATAAATCTAACGCTGCGACGAAACCCGATTTCCACCGACATGACGGTAAACAACCCACTTCTCATTAATCAAGATAACGATTCTCCCGCACAGGACGGTGACAGGCAGCCCCGAGAGGCTTCTTGTCTTCAAAGGGTAGCTATAGCCGAAGACAGTTTTCCGACAGAAAAAAAAAAAACACAGTCATTGACAATGGACAGACGGCCTGCTATGAATCAACGTCATGGCTATTAATGGCTAGAATGTCCAACAGTCAGGACAGCGATGCGCGTGGCGCAGGATGAAGTTTATCGCTGAGATGCTCGGCTATCGGCAGCAAGTCTTTTGTCTCCCGCGATCGTGGGGCTCATTTGCGTCCCTTTTCCCTCCTTGCTGAGATGTTGCCCACACGGCTTCACGCAGAGCTCCCTAACAGCCACCCCTATCAGAGCTGTCACGTGTAGTCAGGAAGCGAAAAAGCAGACCGACATAACGGCAAACCACAAATTGGCCCTGGCCTTTGGCCATTCCGACTCAAGGCCATGGCAACTCCAGCCCATTCTCCTCGGCTTCCTTTGTTCCCCGTCTAAGAGCCGTTCCAAATGGCCAAGGCTAACCTGGCTTCCAGGTCCGTAATCAGTAAAATGGACAAAGGGGGCGGGAATTGGGGGCTTTCGTGCTTAATCCGCCTGCTCAGGGAAGGTGGACGATCACTAAAAGCTGCCCCCATTTCAGGGTGACGCAGGGTCTCCCAGCTTTGGCTCCCCAATATATTTGGGGGGAGGTGGCTTGTCCTCCACGGCAGGCCAAGCGAGCGTCTCTGCCAAACGCCATCCTGCCTCCTGTCACTAGCACCGGGGGGGAGGGAGGGTGGGCTCTCTTCTTCGGCCTGCAGATGTGAGGGGGCATGAGGAGCTTGAAGGCAGAGCTACTGGACAGAGATTGCCTCGCTTTTCTGTTCCAGCCATACCTCGTCTCCCACGTAGGTAATGAACAGGGGAAAAAAAACCATTATAAAAGAAAAAAAAGAAACAAAATAGAAACACTTTCCGCAATGAGTTTTCAATCCGCCTGAGCGCCACTTGGATTCCGCGCTGCGGCAAATTTATTTATTTATTTATTTTCCTTTTTTCTCCATTTTTTGCTCAAGACCAATTTTCTGCTCTTTTGTTTCCCAACCCAACCCGCCCCCCCCCCCCCCCCCCCCCCCCGCCC
>JAODJW010000040.1:30426054-30441970 GCA_026777045.1 Hyperopisus bebe | reverse complement strand
ACACACACACACACACAGGTCACTCACCAGCAGACAGATGGATCAGTAAAAGAGTTCAGAGTGGCTAAATAAATTTTACTAGGATACGTACCATTAACATAACTGTAAAAATACATCTAACTCACAGCTCATACCAGCAACCAGCTTTCAAAATGTTTACCCTTCCATGAAATTACACTAAAACCTCACTTAATTAGTACTTTAGATTCAGCTGGACAGTCAATGGTAACCAATTATTTCAGCAGTTTTCACACCTATCACACTCATATCTAAAGTGGTAATTGTGTCAGCGGTATGTGTATCAACACATTAATTAGTGAAAACAACAATAATATGAAACACACACCCGAAGACATGAAAATGACAGCCCCCGCCTCTGGGCTTTGAACCTATAACCTTCTGCTCACAATTCAGATTTGCGAGTCAACTGCTAAGACGATGCAGGGCAGATAATAAGAGCGAGAGAAGGCTCACTTCAGACGTGAACAACAGCATCTGGCAGCGTGACATTTTACCCACAGAACAAAAATAACAACAAAAGCTTTGGAGGATGCGAGGCCAATAAGGCCACATCACCAAGTACCATTTAACGGCACAGACGCCATCTGGGGCCTCTCATCTCACCACCAGGGCGGCGTCACCTTCACCTTCACTTGAAAGGAATGCCCGCCTCGGGATGTGAGGTTCGGGAATGATGTCTCTTTGTGGGACAGACAGCACAGGATCAACAATAGAGTGCTTTGGTCCTCTGTATGCTTCCGAAAGGTTCTGTGGACCCCCACATTTACGACAAGGGTGAAAGATGTAATCGTGATTAAATCTGCATTAATGGGATGGCAGTAATGAGGTTTTGGATACAGAAAGAGCTATATAAAGCTTTCGGGATGATTAAATGCAGCATCGTTTGGGAGAGCGCTAAAAGGCGAAACAAACAGCCACTTAGGGAATGTAAGAATGGACCACTGCTGGGGTAATCATGTGCGATGCCCAGAGGGAGCAGCTATTCCTGTGCCTGGTCCCCATTCCCTAGTGTCCCACAATCCTCTGGGATCATGGCACACAGCACACTGCAAGGCTCCAGACTAACTTTTGTGGTACCACCCATGCTACTTTCTCAGTTGGTTGCACCAGCACATGACTTGGTTGCGCCCCGTTTTAATTTCCTGGTGCAGCATGATACTAATCAATGACCTTGCATGCTGATGAATAGCTGTCCTAATCTGCTGATCCTAGTTTTTGGATTTTTGAAAAATTGACAGTGACTCAAGACTTGATGCAGTAACTGTATTTGCAATCTGATCACTAGCTTTTTACTTAACTGTCATCACCACTTGTGTCTGTCTTGGGACCTCTCTTTGGCTCTCCCTCGCATCAGCTTCCTCTTTTTTTTTTATAATCAGCTATAAACCGCTTCCTTTTAGGAACACATAAACACCACAACTAAAGGGATTGTTTGCGGATTTCATCAGTGCATGTAAACATACGTACCCCCGTACTATTAACTAAGCACACTAAGCCAGGGTAGAAGAAGGAAAAACAAATCACTTTCAGTCACAATTCGTTAACGCAGTACCTGTGTTGGAGCAAAACATCTTAATGATTATCATTCACTCACACAGATGCGACCACGTGAAATTTTAACTCATACACTCTCGATAAATGGATGCATTTTGGTTACAGCCAGGAGGCCTGCACCGGCAGCTCCAGCCCAGCAGGAGGCAGCGTGACCACTGCCCTCCAACCCACCTTGTTGCCCCCGTCGCTCATGGCCCAGCCGTGCCTCTTCACACCCAGAGCCACGTGTGATGGGGTCACGTCCAAGCAGGTGACGGGGTGCCCGTAGACCGAGTGGAGCAGGCTAGGCTCCCGCTCCGGCCCTAGCAGGTACACGCTCTCCCCGGCGGCCGCCACGGCCAGGGGGGCCTCCCGCCGCTTGGGAACAAGCAGGAGAGACTCTACCTGCACCCAGAGGAGATGCAGAAGGAGAAACAATGGAGTCATTTGAGAGACCCTCTCTCCCCATTGGGTAGAAAGCCCAGAAGAACAGAATTGTGGGTAAACATACAACGACCGTGAGGCAGAAGACACAGAATCAACAGTCCAGAATGATTTCAAAGGAACAGATTAAGACTGACACATAACACGCACACACTACTACAGCATTCAATACTCGGCCAGTTTGCGGTTTGGTCATCACCCCAGTTAAAGCTAAAGTTACAGCTAAAGTCTGGGTCTAGGTAATTATGGTCTGAAACCGCGATAGAGACTAATGGTAGAATTTGGAGGCTGGTGCTGGACTCACAGGTTTCGGAAGCTCGGCCTGACACAGCGTCGTCCAGTAGCCTCCATCCAGCGGACCATCCACGCGTACCTGTGGGCCAGAGGCGGTCGCCACAACGGCGCCCTCCGAACCCAAGGCCACCATCTGAACATTCTGGAGGTGCTGATAAAGATGGATGGGCTCCTGACCAGTCTCTGTGCTCCACACGTTCACGAGGCCTTGAACACAGATGGAGAAACATCGTCAAAAACTCAGCGTCATTTGGACAGGTGGGGGCAAGGTGGACTGGGGCAAACCCAGTAAAACCAGAAAAACCACATATGATGAATTGCTATTCCTGTACACCAGGGGCTTAACCTTTCAATGACAGCGGAGTGGTTTATGTTGTACAACAATGGCCAGTATGATGTATTGACCGGGGGGCAAGTGCGGGGGGAGAGGTGTTGGGGGTAAAGACTAGTTTGTTTCCAGATGCAATCAGAACACGTGAAGGACAGGCTAAAATTATAGCGAGGCATGACCAGATAGAAGTTATTTGTGTAAATTAACCAACCCCTCCACAAAACTGCTAGTGTTCCACGGCCTGTGGTTGGAAACCTTTCTGTAAAATAAATTTAAAATATTATGGTTTAAAATACACATTAAACCCAGTCAAAACTATAAATATATTAATATTCCAACAATTGAATACAATATTGTGAAGAGCATTTGAAATAGCACATCATATTAGGCAAAGCTTGAAAAATCCTGGAGGGAATTAATTAAACGCTATCATTAGGCATCTCAAAGAGTCTATGCCGAACATCATTGCGTAAACAAGCCTTTGCACACAAAACATGTGATTCTAAAATTATTCTACGGAGACGGCAAACAGACGGAGTCGGACGGAGGGGTGACAAGGGCAAACGCACTGTCTGGGTGGGGGAGTCTGCTCTCCTATGAACCATGTACATTTCACTTGCTGCCCCATTTTGCTGGACACATCATGATCTGATGCCCCCAGTGGTCATATTTAAACCTTGCAACACCAACACTGATACCACATTTAATACCAGAAAGCTATGCCCTTCTACATCCTGTAACACACAGATGATGTAGGTATGGAGAGGGCTCTAGACTGAACCACCACTCATTAAGGTGGGAAAAACAGCAAAATAGAGATGTTAGTTATTGTTTGATGCAAACATCACAATTAATGTGTTGGCAGGGAATTTTTCACCATCACTCCGGGCTTTGCTTTTGTAGCTCAAGGTACATACCTCTCTGACAGAATCAGGCTAAACTTGAAATTTTTCAATTGGCAGCCATTGTTTATTAATGCCTTTCATCTCCCAATCGACCACCTGACTAAATGTAAGATAAATGAGAGACGTTTTGGTGAAGGCGTACCGAAGGTTCGGTGACACGTGTCCGGCCCAGATTCTGCGGCGCATAAACAAAATCGCAAAGCACGTTAACTGTTAAACCCGGCCGAACGTGATTAAACGACTCGTGATAAATTGTCTTGACAGAATCCAGGGCCGGTTATAATTTGGCACACCAGGCCTGCCGTTCCATATGGTTGGGGCTCTGCTTTTTGCCAGAGCATTAGTTTGAAAATTCGAGATTAATTATTGGGCAGGACTCCCAAAGCGCGCCTTCATTTCCGCCAAGGCCGACGAGGAGAACCGCCCATCCGGAGTGGAGCCACGGACGGTTAGAGGAAGCCGAGTCGTACCGTCACTCGTAAATCACAAAACAAGGTGGATCCAGAGCGATGATCAGCGGACCAGGCCAAGTCGGGGCCCTGCCATAGCAGCAGGGGGTTACAGGCAGCCGATCGACACGTTATGTGATAACAAGACACTGTGTCTTTCCATTCCTGCAAAGGTGTTCTGTCTCCTGGCTCTGGATGACTTCTACTGGACGGGATCCACGAAACGCACACAGAGAGGGTTAGCTATCTGGCCATCTGATACACGCCGATGAGGTGAAAAAGAAGATACTAAACAGCAGCTCTCAGCTGACCCAAACGACGACTGACATCTTTGTTAAAGGCAGTTTAAAACTTGCCTGACACAGGTCATCACCCACGTGGTGATTTCAGAGGGTCCATCTTATTTCCAGCAGATGGGTACTGTAGTCAATTCAAGTGTGAAGGAAGAAAGAAAGAAACAAACAAAGAGAAAGAAAGAAAGGCTCCCTCACCATCTTTGTAAGCGGCCACTGCCACGACCTCGTTGACTTTCACCTGGGTGACGTGCGAAAATGGGCTGTCCCCGGCGATCACATGACTGGGTCGCAGGTATGAGGTCCGGGAATCCCAGTGGAGGGTGTCCCATAGCCGGATGTCCCCGGAGGTGTATCTGCACATTGCAAGGGGACAGGGGAGTGTCACTGAAGTCTAAACACATCCACTGCCCTTGTTCCTGCTGATGTGTTCAGAGTCTCCATAATAACCATCTGTAGGTACAGAGATCATCACAAGATATACTAGCTGGTGCAAGTGACTGTTACACTTGTATTAAATTAATTAAATCAATTTTAAATTTAACGCATTTAAACTCTGGTTGTGACAACATAATTTTTACAGTACCATTTTTTTTTATTTATTTATTTTTTTTTAAATGGAGTGGTTACCTGCATGCTTCCTTTGGTCACATATGTTCTTTTGTTTTGAACAAAACCATCAGACAAAATTTTGGGTATGTAAGACCCCAGGGCCATTAGAAGGGGGGGGAGAGAAAAGCACAGCTGAATGGTGCCGAGAATGAGTTCATTCTTTGCTCCCGAGAAGGAGCCGGGCTCATTTCAGACACAAAGGCATGACAACCCAATCCCGTCGCGCCACACGGGGGGCCCACTCCAGGCGGCTGCCAATCCTGCGACACGGGAGAAACTCGCACGACGCTGACAAATTTACATAGCAAACAAGCTGATGCTACATTAGCACAGCCGAACAAAGCGGGCACGCCAATTTTCCTCGCCATGCCAAGCATTAAAAAGGTGAGGTAATTCATTTGGTCCATTTTGTGTGTCCTTTTGTGTTTTCAAGAGTTTGCCTTGTCTTTGTGCTCGTCTGTGCCTGTGTGTGTGTGTGTGTGTGTGTGTGTGCGTGTGTGTGTGTGTATGTGTGTACACGCGTGTGCGTTTGGGCTCCACACATTCGATACCTCTCCGGAAAAGGGGCTGGCGGCCGAGTCCCGCGTGGCTGCACCCCATGCCCCCCCCCAGCTGCCTCGGGCACAGAGAGAGACGCCTCGCTGGACCGGACTCAAGCGCGGCACAGGCTGGGCTGCTGGAAGCAGGACGCAGCTGCTGCCAGCAGAAACCTTCACCCAGCAGCTCCCCATCCTCGCTCCCCCTCCCCCCTCCTCACCGTTTTAACCGCTGTGTCCCTTAAGCAGAAAAAAGGACCTCAAACCCCCTTCCCCCCCACCCCAGTCATCTAAAGAGCGCCAAAAAAAAAACACAGTACCAGGCTCTAAGTTCACAAACACAGATCAGATGGCCACCAGGATGTAAAGGGAGGGGGGGCTGTTTAACAAATACCCCCCACACCCCATTTTATATTTCATATACAGGATACAGCTTACAAACACCCCAACGACTGCCAATGCTGTTTCTGAGTTATAGTCATACTCAGTTTTGACCAGTCCCTGACTACATAAACACCAGACTTTCTCGCTCCATGCTGTTAGGAATTACGCAAGTTCTACCAAATAAACTTCAGAAGCCAATAGAGGGTGTCAGACTCCAACAGCTATAGAAAAAAATGAAGAGACCACTAAGAGATATTTTTTAAATATCAGCACTTAAATCCTGGTTTAATCTTGGTTCGGCTGGCAAAAAGTTACACTGTGAGTGAGGCTGCTTCCAGGAACTACCGGAAACTAGCCAGGTAGAGGGCAGAGGTGACATTCTAATGCCAAAGATGACTGTTAACTTATCCGAAAGTGCCTCATAAATCGGAGGATGACCTCAGGTGACCTTCAAAAGGAATACGAAACATTAAGTGCAGGTGTGAAGTGCACTGCTAGGACAGTTCATATCAGGCTCCTAGAAGCAGGACTCAAGTCCCATAAAGCAAGGAAGAAGTCCTTCATTAATGAGAAACAGTGAAGAACCAGGCTGCAGTTTGCAAAAACATGTGTATTTTACACAGGCACATACCCATATATTGAGAAATGAGTGAAACTAAAAATGTTGCTGTGGTCTCTCAATTTTTTCCAGAGCTGTAACTAATATTATTGTGTGTATAATGGGGGACGCATGGGTGCAGCGGCTTGGTGCTCTTCATTCCTTTTAAATTTTGTTGCTCTGACGATCATTTTGCTAACAAAAAGTGCACACCTATGACCATGTGAGAAAACATGCCCTGTGGTTGACCACTCTCCCGTCTGCAACGTTTTCAGCCTCATACCCCACACTCCCGGGAATTATGTCTGGGTGACTGGCACCACAGCTGGGAAAGCAGCTAATGAAGATGGAGCAATGGCAGAATGGTGGCATGCAAGCATATTCCACTAATAATTTTATCCTCTCTCCAAATCTGTATGTAACACAGGGGTGTTCTTGAGAGACAAAGGCTCCTTCACCAATCCCTAAATCAACAGAATAAGGTGTCTGTAGCCATCACAGTCAGACAGGATCAGAGTGTGTCCCCTTACCCAGCGATTACCAGGTCATCACAGGAGCTGACATCACACAGGACCCTGCCAAGATCATACTGAAGGTTACTGATGGTGCCGATGCGATTCTGTCGATCAGAAAAATTAACATAATTTAAGCTCAGGCATGTCTTGACCCAGTATTTCTCTGTGACATTTTCGACGGGTCTGGGCTACTGTACCTTCCAGTTGTAGCGCAGAGTGTCTTCAGCCTTCTTGCAGTCGCGCAAAGTGCTCTTCCAGCAGGGGGAGTCATTAACACCAGCCCCACTGTGATACCCCGCTTTCAAACACAACCTGTACCAAAGGACCTCATCTTCAGCTAGGACCTTCCACGTTTTGCTTACCTATAACAGCAACAATAGGGTGACAGGGCTAATGACAATTTAAAAATAATTGCTATATATAACCAGGGTGGCCAACTTTGGCCTGCTGGCTGGCATGACATTTTCCAATTTGAGACAAGTCTGCACACATATGCACACGCATTTACATGCGAGTAACAGTTTTATTACCTTGTAAATAGTCTGTAGGGTTTGCAAACTGCCGCAAAGCTGTTTATGCAACTAAGTTTAGATTTATAATGGAATAATAAAGATTTGACATGAGATTTCTTGCGTGAGCGTGAGAATCTTAAAGCGAGTGTTATGCCAGATGCGTGAGAGTTGGCAACCCTTATATAACTGGACTCAACAGTGAATGCAGTAATACAGCATTTGCAAATGAAACCATCGGGTTTACCTGAGCACACCGTCCCAGGTCGATCCTGTTGAGATACTGGAATATCTTCAGTGCCAGTTCATAAGGTAGGTCCACATCAAAGAAGGGAATGTCATTCATTTCATTCTGCAAAATTGAATACATAAATAGGAGCACCGACCACTGCACTTTTACTTACTATGATTCGATTATTTAATGTCACTACCGTCTCACCAGGTCCTCGATCAGCTGCTGCACTAAAGCATCGTTCCTGGGCTGCTTGCATGGAGGCTCCTCCGCAGAGCTACTCCTCTGCCTATTCCTCCGGCTCGTTGTAGCCTGGGTCTCATACCTCGGCGGATTAACCCATACCTCCTGCCGGCCTGCCGCGGCGGACGCGCAGTCCGACCGCGAATCCCCCGGCAATAGCCAGCTACGTCCATCAGCTCCCGGCTCCCTAATGTCATCATTCGGGGTCCCGTCAACCCCGTTTACATCACCAGGCCGCTCCGCCGGCCGGTATAGCAGCTCCCTCTTCCAGTGCTGTAGGAACGCTTCAAGATCTTCATTTTCCATGTCATGCGTTAAGAAACTATAAAATCGATGCTAAACGCGATCATATTTCGCCTTTGACCACTGATCAAACGATGGATTAGCTAGTTAGCATTAGCCGTGTTCCGTAAATACGTCCAGTCCTTAAAGCTCTCCGACTGGAACACTTGTTGGACTATTAATTGTTCCGCATTTTTAGCTGTACATTAAAACCATACCGCATTTCCGTAATAAACTGGTCATGTATGATATTAATATTGAACAAAGACTGTTAATGAAGATTTATCGGTTTTCTTTGGTAAAATAAAACAACGTTTCTAAATAAAGTCGTTTCTGATGCATACTAATTATGCTGTTTACAGCGAAAATACCCATCAAACGTAATAGTAGTAACATCGGGAATATATGCACTAAGGCAGTGAGGGTTTATGTATGTAGCTTGCCATTTTAACTGAATGCATAAATCGTTAAATCATATCCCATCGCTCCACCTGTATCAGAATGACAAAGGGGTTTGTCCGACGAGGCGAGCGCTTCAAGAGTTAATGATTACCTTTCTCTTTTGGGAAAAGATGATGTAAACCCCACATCATGTGACACTTTAATAAATAATAGAGGAGAGAGAAACAAACACAGGGAAGATTTGATTCAGACAGTTAAGGGGGGATCTCCTTCCTGCACAAAGAGTGCGAAGGGAGGGGAAAAGAAAGCAAATATATAGAGAGATATTAAGAAATATGTGCTGTCTCCCGATGGACCAGACTTTGCCTCCGGCGGGCCACTCCATCAGCGCCCAGGGACTGGAGTCCTGCACCGGGGCGCAGCTCGCCTCTCGATTGAGGTGGATCGGAGACCAACTGGAGAAAAGCAGGGCGACCGGCGGCAGGAGGAACAGCAAGGGCTCGCCGGGAAACAACCGAGTCCCGGTTCGGAGACTGTTCGCCGCCTGCGCGGCCGTGCAAATAGCGGCCCTCTTGCTGCTTGTCAGAAAGCGACACCTGTAGGCGCAGTGTCCTTCTGCATGAGACCAGCAACAGGTAAGAGACCCAGGTCACGCAGTGAGGTAATGCTTACATCCCCAACTCCTCACCTGGGACAAGGTTCTCGCATCGGCCGTGCAATTGATATATTACTCTGAGTTAAACATCAACGTGAAACAAGCAGTAGGCGATGCTTATAATAGCGACATGTTGATACCTTTGATAGATCGGTGCGCTGACAAGTACGCACTTGCTGAACTATCCCGCAGACGACACCGGAGTCTGAAACTGTCTATTTCTGTCGGCAGCCTAACACGAACAAAAATGTTTATTCTTTATAGATGGTGCCTTCAGGATCCCAATGGAGGAGGTAGATGGGCATCGGACAGCCCGATATTTGCACTTGGGGAAACTTGTGCCAGCGGGAAGCGAGTTTGCAGCGACTTCGCCTGCGCAGCGGGCGCGCAATCCTGCGCAGACCGAGCGAGACGCTTCCCATGCATCCAAAGCGCTTCATGTCGCTGGGGAGGTACTACTTCCAAGCTTATACTACATTTGTATAAACCTATATAGGACAATCTCTCTGTTTCTCGGACGAGTATTTGTTTTAGAAGTTGCAGAGCTTCTTCTTGATAAAGAGTTCGGTGTGCAATCAGAATTCAGTTAACGCACTGGACACGAGTCGTTTCTCCGTTACTTGACCACTACCTTGATTTATTTATTTATTTGCTGTTGTACCACAACTAAATGTGTTTCAGGTTACTGGTGGTTTAAGCTTGTGGGTTTCGACCCAACATTATTGTTTATACATGACTTGAAAACACCCGTAATGCCGGGAATAGTAAGTTGATGTCATGGTCCCTTGGTACTTGGGTAAGGGGAAAAACTCACTAATATCACTTCAGGATTGTAATTCTTATATAACTGACCTCTGAAAAGGATCTCACATCCAGTATACTAAGTTTTTTTTTTTTTTGCTGTACATAAACAACTGGGGAAAATTATGTTCTCTCTTTTAAAAAGGGAAATATTTGAAACGTATAACAGTCTTTAGGAACTTTTTTTTTTTTTTTAATTATTCCTACCAAATGCTCTTTCTTTACATTTCACTGTACTTCTGGCCTGTGAAATAAGCTAACTGAATATATTTTATCCAGCAAATCTTATCTAAAGACAGCAGCAAGTGACCACTACACATACAGTATACAGTCATTTTTACTACTGAGCAATGATATTTATTAAAGCACTGAATCTCTAAATGGAGAATGCTCTGTGGCAAACTTGAGAGGATGTGAAATTCAATTTCTATTTTCTAAAAGTTTTGTATACAGGGCTTTTGAGCTCACCTTTTGTAACAGTGTTAAGGTAGATTACCTTAAATCTTGGGGGAAGATGCATTTACAAGCATGTAAGTTTTTCATAAGCTATAATGTTTTTGTATCATTGCAGAATTGTGATATTATACAAGTTATGAATTTGTGATTTTACACGTGCTCTCTGCTGTTCCTCAACAAAAATCTTGTGATTCCTGTGACAGATTTAGAAAATAAACTTTTCCATACAAATTTTCTGAGTGCGTTTCTAAGCAACATAAAATATTTTAAATAGAGGTGTAATATTAGTTTCAATTGGTGTTTTAATTACACTTCTCCGTTTGAGAAATTTCATTAAAAATGAACAGAATACAGTTTAGCAGCATGCAGAAAACAAATCACATATTCCACATAACTGACTTCTCTTCAGAGAGTCAACAGTAATTCATTGTCTTCCAGTAATAGTACCTGATTTACAGAACTCCCATTTTTAAGTGTGATGTAATGATTTTAAGCTGATATTAAAACACTTGTCCTTCAGCCTCAGAAACACTAGAGGGCAGCCTCGATCGATTTGTCATTATCATTCAAAAGTAAACACGCAATGACGTGAACACTGAGGATTTAAAATGCTCAAGCTCAGTTTCAGCCGGTCGACCTTACTGGTCTTCCACGGGAGGGTATGCCGAGCAACGCCCGGCCCTGAAACACAAACCCGAAAGGCAGCTTCTTGGTGTTGTCGCTGTGAACCTCCCAACCCAGTTAGTAGACCTGGAAGTGGGCGGAGGTGGTGCCGTCCTTCCAGGGACGTGGGGTCTCGACAGCCGAGGAGCGACACAGAGGGCACGTGCGCTCCCGCTCGAACCAGAGGCACAAGCAGTCCTCGCAGAAAACGTGCTAAGACAGACAGGCAGTTTGGGTTCTCAATATGCAGCCTTATGAACGCGGGAGGATCACTCATAACTGATATTACCTCTTAAAACAATCGGCTTCTACTTTCATATAAAACTAGACAAATACAAGATTATTAAACCCTGGACTTTACTTAATATGTCTGCAGAGGTGTTAAGAACCTTTAAGTTTTCGTTCAATATGTCTCACACAGAACATCATGCATTTTACACACAGCCTATCACACCTATATATTGGGGTGGCAGATGTAACTGTACTTCATTTTCTGGTCTATTTAGGGCCTGAGGGTGGTTTGGTGATGTTGACTTTAATTTTTAAGGCTGCAGGCTCAAATACCAGAAAGCCCTACTGTTAAACCTCAGATAAAGGTTATTAACCTGAATTATTATTATTGTCACTATCAAATACTTAAGAGAATTCCCCAGGCTGCAATAGCGTGGATGCTATAGACATGGCAAACACAGTCCAGCTACCCCACCCACAGCACCTCTGGGGGGGTGGCTTACCTGGCACAGCAGAGCCATGGGGTCCCGGAACTGGGTCTGGCAGATGGCACAGAGGTCCCCCGCCTCACTACACTGTTGGCTGCTCGCTCTCACGCCGAAACTCTGAGGGTCACACAGAGGTCACTTGACCACACCTCATGAAATGTCACAAGCTCAATCCCAGCAGGGAACCTTAACCATCAACCTGAAATGCTTCTGAAAAAGTGCAGCTGTACAAATGATTAAAATTGAAATACAAACAATGACAACATAAAATCTCTGCCTCTCTTTTGCTATATCAAATGCTATTATATTTATTATTCATGTAAAATCTCTCAAGTCTCTTTGCACCTCTTTTCGTTAAAAAAAACACAAAGTTCTGCAGGCAGATGAATCCAAATCAAATCTACTTAAATCTCATTGTAAGCCCCGAACAAACCTCTGTAATGAAACACATCAGTGTGCATAAAACGCTCTAATCTTTAAAAATCAAGCCCACAGAAGACACAGGAAGTGTGAGAGATCAGAGTTCCACGGTATGACAGCTCAACAGAAACTGAAATCCAGTGATACTGGGGGTATTTTTATCTATTTCTTTAATTATCCTGCTAACACCTGGATACTTTGATTTAACCTAACAAACTAGTGTGTATCTTGCCATACAGAAACATGTGTACTTGTGAGTCTGTCTCTTATTTTGGTGGTCCTGCTTTTGGCAAATGAAGCAATATTTTAAAATAACCTGCTTGCAAAATCTGCCCAGTTTCTGCCTTTCAGTGGAATTATCCAGTCTTCACTGCACCCAAGCACTCCAGTATCCAGCTTAGCATCTTTTCTTGGTACCAAAGGATGCAGGAAGACAGTTTATCATTATAAATTACAGCAAGTGAGGAAAGCCCAGAGTCAGAGAGCAGGATCGACCAGCATCCCTGGAGAAAATGGGATTAAGTGCCTTGCTTAAGGGTCTGAAGGAGATATGATTACTTGGTGGACGCACACACACGCACGCACGCGCGCACACACACACACACACACACACACACACACACCCACCCTCCAGGCCTGTAATCGAGAAGCACTTATACAAATCGCTATACGAATCTTATAAAGATTTATTAACTCACAAATTGATGCCGTAGGTGAAAAATCTCCATACTAACCAACCAGATCACTCACATGTCCAAGTCGTCCACTATCAAAATGTACACTGGCCACCTCATAGTAAACCCTGGGCTCTGGCAGAATGGTATATGTATAAAGTGAGACCCCCATATTCACAGTCTCAGTTATCCGTGGTTCACCGTGATCCAAAAAAAAAAAAAAGTTTAAAAATTCCAGAAGTGGCTCATTAGTTTTCTTGATACATGATAGTTTTCATTGCTATGTTGTCATGTGTCATTGTAAAATGTGTAACAATGCCCTATGCTTTTCATTGTTCCTTTATTCTTTGAGGGGTATATAAAGCATGATTTTCGTTGCTCCATCATCCCTACGGGCACAGGGGGGATTACTGTACTATAAATTAGGAGGTGGTTTGTAACCCGCACAAAAGCTAACAAACACATTTACATCAATTAATTGATTAATCAACTGATTCATTTCAATTTTGTTTTCGCCAGCTCAAAAGAGGCACCAGAAAAATGTAAAATGCAGATGCTCTCACCTGGGAGCTGCACAGGATCACTAGAGCTTTCCTTATTCCCACTAATCGTCCGCAGACATCAAAAGACTGCAAGAGAAAAGACATCCGTCAGTGTGACCCTCCATATGATCACCAGACATTCATATACAAATACATATACAGCCACATTGTGCCGTTATACCACTCAGATGCTCAATTATTGCGTAGTCTTTTCCTTTGTCTAGAACAAAGATAGTTTCAAGAACTATATAAACAAAAATGTCTTTCACGGTACAGTTTTTTGGTCAGTGCAACAAGTAAAATAACTACTATAAATAAAATAGTGAAGTATGTCGAAGTCGTTGGTAAGTTGCTTCACTCATCATTGCCGTCAGCAGGTTCATCACCATGGTACCTTGCACAGGCTGTAGATGATGATGAGGGTTGCCCCAAGGAGATAGCTGCCAGATGGGTCCTCAGCCATGATATATTTATACCACAGCTGGATGGGCACCAGAGCCCGGAAGAGCTGGCTGAACTCTTCAATCACCAAGTAGATCTTCCCCTGGAGGAGGGACATGGAGACATGAAACCAAAGACACAAGAGGAGTACCTCGAAATTAACTCTCCCTAGCACTCACAGTTATACAGCTCAGAGATCTGCTCCAACTGGAATGGTAAAGAGAAGGGGGGGGGGGGGGTTTATTTGGGTAATGAGCGCAAGGCCCAGTTTGGCTTCCTCACAGGGGAAATACACAAGAAAAGAAAACAAACTATGGGTTGGGGGATAGTGCATCAACACACTCTGTGGCCAAATTATTATAAATGCTACAAAATAACCATACTGCAATATGCAATATTACTGTATGAGCAGATGGAGGATGTGGTGGGGGACACCAGGCTTTTCAAGAGACTGTTTATCTGTGCAGGGAAGTCTTTATATCTTACACCAAAGAGCAGCTCCAAGATGGCACGACTCCAGCAGCCAAGCAATTTGCAGCTTCACCAAGACAGAGGCAATTACCAGCACTGTAAGGAAACTGGCAGAGGGCACCCCAACCCCCTGCTATCCAGTCAGCGCTGGCAAACCTCGGTCAGCCATAAGCAGACCAGCCCAGAAAAGCCCTGTGGTCTACGTGAGGTGGATACAGGATCTGAGGGTACTCCTAACACTCTAGGCTTCATCACGCATAATGAATTCTTGGATTTCACCTGACAAAAATAAATCACCTTCTTCTGAGCCCTGGTAGCATCTAGAAGTGGGCACCGACCTCCATGAACAGGCAATTTATCTTCCTTTCCTATGTCCCTGGAGCGCTGCTTCCTGCCGAACCCGCCCCGATTCCTCCGACCGAACCTGGACTCCAGCCAGCGGCGGCTCTGCGACCCCCGTCACCCTGCGTTTCCGCAAACCGAGCCGCCGCTCCGCCAACGCTGGCGTCATTCCGCATAACCGCGGTTTCATTAACCTCCTGAACATCTATCTAAAGCCGAACGTTTACCGGCGTCCCAAGAGGAACGGGTGCGGCGTGCTGCTGTTAATGAAAACAGGTGCCGGGTATTTCCTAAAGTATAATTAACAAACTGCAAACACGCAAATTCAGAATCAAATTCGGCATTGGTAATAAATCATCCGGAAACGTCTTGCGCACGCTACACATTATTATTATTGTTAATGTTATTATTATTATTATTATTTTCAGGTAGTAAGGCAGGTCCAAGCTAGCGCAAGGCGCCCGGTGGAGCAGGTTCGGTCCGGTCTGGGGCAGCCGTAATGGGAGCCGTGATTTCACCGGGAGGCTCCCCAAGGGAGGGGAGAGTGATGAGCTCAGCTGCATCGCAGAAATCCCGGCGCTTTTTTTCTCAAGAGGTAGCGACTGGCCGGATATACTTTCGTTTAACGGCTGTGAAATACAATTAATAGGCCTATGCTAAGAAACGAATGCGTATATCTGGTGGTCTGGCATCCTACCAGTAAAGAGAAACACATGTTCTAGAGGAACGATGAAGGAGTCAAATTGTCACTAATAAACTTATTGGCCTACTAGGCTATTAAATTTATGTGCAGCACTGTGGGTTATCACATTATTTTGATATTTCTTCTTCAGTATCCAAGACTAAACTTAAGTATAAAGTACAAATAATTCATGAAATATATACATAAATAAATACATATATAGCCTACATTTTGGTCATAAAAATGCCATAATTATCTATACATTTATTCATTTATGTACAACTCTGGAAAAAAATTGAGACCACAGCAAAAATTTATCATGTCACTTATTTCTCAGTCTAGGGTTATGCATCTGTGTAAAATATATATACAGGTTCATCCCTGTTTCTAATTAATGAAGGGCTTCTTCCTTGCTTTATGGGACTTCAGTCCTGCTTCTAGGAGCCTGATATGAACTGTCCTAGCAG
>JAODJW010000040.1:30384542-30400688 GCA_026777045.1 Hyperopisus bebe | reverse complement strand
CCCATTCTGACATTCAGTTTGGAGTTCAGGAGATTGTCTTGACCAGGACCACACCCCTAAATGCATTGAAACAACTGCCATGTGACTGATTGATTAGATAATTGCATTAATGAGAAATTGAAGAGGTGTTCCTAATAATCCTTAAGGTGAGTGTATTTAGCCAAGCACAGGAGCCTTTAAAGTTGACACGGATTATCTAGACATCATAATCCTAATCATCAGACTCTGTGTGAATCATCAGCTTCCTGTGACAGCTTACGAAAGCGTTTACGAAAGCACTGACGGAGCTCAGGTGACTACAGCCATGCCGCTTTGCTGGAGATTACGCAGCTCTCTTTCTGAGTTAGAAAGAAAGGCATTGCTTTATCAAGTTGCGGTACATCGCTAAGTTTTAAACAGCACATGGTCTTGCTTTGAATACCCCCATCCCCTTTAATACAAAATAAAATGAAATAGAGTAAATAGTATTAACAATGAGAATATACAAATAATCAAAATAACTGAAAATAAATAAATTTAAATAAAAATAATAACATAAGGAGAAATGAATCTAGTGGTCCCTATAAATTACTATTATGAGTATTGGGCTTACAGATATGAATGTGTTGCTGTGGGTGAGTACCAAGGATCAGTGGTCAGTCACAGATTGTATTCAATTTCTTATTTATCAATTAGTTAGTTAGGGGGAAGAATTTTTATTTTTTCAAAAAGGGTCATCATGGGACCCCAGTTTTTAGTATATTTTTACTTGAGCCTCTAACGCAATATTTTATTTTTTCCAATTTTAAAAAGGATATTAGATCCCAGAGCCACACTGAAGCACGAGGTGGCTGTGCGGACTTCCATTCCAACAATATCCTTCTTCATGCAAGAAAAGAGGCAAAAGGGAAAGCATTTTGAGCCGTATCTTTCAACACTGTTCCATCTCCTGGTATTCAAAATAAAGCTCCAGCACTAGGTTTTATGTCTAGCTCCAATGCCTCATTTAAAATTTTAAATACAAATTCCCAAAAGCCTCCCAGTTTATAACATGACCAAAACATGTGAACAATGTCAGCCTTGGTTAAGTGTCATCTGTCACAAGTTTCTTCTAAATTGCAGTATATTTTAGAAAGTCTGGCCTTGGTGTAGTAGACACAGTGGGTAACTTTAAATTGAATTAAGCCCAACCGGGCACATGATGTGTTTCGGTTTACCATACTAAGTGCTTTCTTCCACGTTTCATCGGACAATTCAATCCCCAATTCTTTATCCAATTCTAATTTAATTTTGTCTGTTGATGTATTGTTTATGGACATAATTACATTATATATTTTTGAAATTTGACCTCTAGGATGGAGCGGAATTTGCAAAATATATTCTAATGCAGAAGGAGCTGGCAGGGATGGAAAACATGGACTTTGAGATTGAATAAAATGTCTAATCTGGAAATACTGAAGCAGGTGAGCTTGTGGCAATTTGAATTTTTCAGAGAGGGGACTAAAACTAGCAGAAGTGTTGTCAGTATAGAGACCAGTGCATTTATCAAGACCCAACTTTTGCCATGTCATAAACGATCTTTTTATACTGTATTTATGTTTGGTGTTGTAAAGCTCAGTTTAATTTTGACCAATGAGCACAAAATTATTTAATAATAAAACTTAAGTCCCAAGAAAAATTACCTTCCCTTCAGCCTAGCAAAGGCTGCTAGTTGTTTCCATTAGTCTGCTCAGCACTGCAGACGGAATTCTTAACATAGACCATCGACTCAGTGTGTAGACCATAGAGGTTTGTGTGTGCTTGTGTTCGTTTACATATATAGCAAATGCTTTTGTCCAAAGTGACACAGAATACTTTGCTTAAGAGCGCCACAGTGCATCGGCACCACTGCACCATTGTTTATCAAACCTGTTGTGGGAGGGTTTGTAAAATATTACTCTGGCTTTGCTCGCACTCCAAATCACTCACAACCTGTGTACACAAAAACACATCGCTTCTAAAATGCTTTCCATATTAGCACACGGGAAATATTAAAACCAGACACTATATTTTTCCGACATGAATCACAGACAAGCGTGTGATGGGGTGGATCCCCTTGAAAACACTCCATGGTGAAATCCAAGACAGCGTGAATACTTCGTTATCATACAGACCACATTTCCTATCTCCGTATGACTCTAAAGACGCAAGACGTTTCACCTCCATCACATATGCAGTGCATCAGATGTGGACAACAACCCACTGCATTACAGCATGGCAACCACATGTACTCCTGTGTACTGGACATGCAGCAGGACAGGGGCCCGACTACACCTCCCGTAACATAGATGATCAGCGCCATTTGATACTTGAAACCTTCTTTCAATACAACAAACTACAGCCAAATACCCAAACTCTCATGCTTTAAGTACCTCCACCATATTTGGAGGAAGGTGTAGGTATCAGGTGTACAAATGGTGAAACTAAAACATCAACCAGAAGATGCAACCTAGCTAACAGGGAACCTTCCCAGGACCTCAGCAGTTGCGTGAATGTCCTCTCAAAGCTGGCAGAGAATGTTCTTATCTTAATGATAGAACAATGTTAAATGTAAAATGTGGAAATAAAGGTTTTGCCAACATGAGCACGATACCAGTAGTACCTGAACATCTTTTTAATGTAATTGTTGAAAAATAGTTTAAGAAAATTATTTATAAAAAGAGTTACATGTATACACGTATAACACAGCATCCAACCTCGGACCCATGACCTTTGAGGTGTAAAGTATGCCATCATGCCTTTCACTTATCTTTAGTCCGAGTCTTATTTGTAGTTTTAGCTGTGGTGGTGGGATAACATTCCAGGAACATCAGTAAAACTGGACACTTTGAACATACCCATACCTTAGCCACAACGTTCGACAAACATTCCAAGAACGAAAAATTGGTCACAAGGAAAGCCCCATTATGTACCAACAGAAACACAATGCCCGTCAGCAAGAGAGGAAAGGTCATGAATGTGCAGAGGAAAATTAAAGATAGTGCCCTACAGACAAGGACACCTGAAAATCATTTATGTTACTGGTGCAATATCGACTGGTAACCCAATCCAATTTTTTGGCGTCAAATTTTCCAGTTAAACTGGAGCATATTTATCAAAAACCAAAGATCGCCTGATTTTACAGTTTATTAGTGCATAAAGCAGCAAGTCATACAGTAATACTGCAACACTTTACAAAAGTGTACCCAAAAAAGTCCAAGAAGTGTCAGTGAAACGTTACATTTAAAAATGGGGGGGGGGGCGGGGGGAGAAAAGAATACTGAGATGAGGCTTCTGCAGCAAGTTCAGTTTATTCACTGCAGGAACTGGACTGCAAACACACGGACACCAATAATGAAATGTAAAAATCTTGGTCAAATTCTTTCTGTAAACCTGCTTAAATAAAAAACACTTTACAAAATTAACCATCTCCACCTCTGTCATCACAAGCACCAAGAGGTCAGAAAAACATCCGTTAGCTGACAAACTCCAAATGATGTGGAATGACTAGACAGCAGCTGAGACACCTTCAGGGGATTACTGTACTACTGAAGAACTTGGCAAGAATGAGTTGGAATCAGAAAAGAAAAAAAAAAACACAACCTTCCTCTGAGATGGTGACTTCAAAAGGTATGAACACACATTCATTTATCAAACCATGAAAACAAAATGCTATATAAACTTCCTGTATTTCAATACATACAAATATCAATTCCATTATTTTTTTCTGTAAAAGCACCACTGAATGTCAACACTATACCCACCGCTTCCAAGTGATCACTTGCAAAGTGAAAGTTATGGTTTCATCTCTGCAGGTTTTCCTCCTAAAGAACGTTGCAGGATTTTAATGTGCTGCTTTAACGGCTCCGACCACAAACCGAACGTTTCAGCCCAATGCTTGCACATCAGAGGATACTGCTACCTTTGTTGTGGGAGGGTTTGTAAAAGTTATACAAAAATTGTTTCAGATACATGGGGGGGGGGGCATAAAAAATGTTTATACAAAAAATTAGCTCCAGCACCTCAGGATGCCCACCCTGGGTTAAAGCACTCGACACATGCCACAGGTTTTCATTCTAGAAGACGCATTAAGTAGTGTCAGGAGATTCAGGATGGAAAGAGACAGACAGGAAGTGGTTCTAAACCAGCAGCTATGCCCACCACCTAAGACTAGGGCCCAACACTCTCAGCCAGCAGTGAACAGCTGGTTGTCATTGCATACAGCTAATACTGTGTAGTAAGTGCTGGATGGGGTGGGATCTGTGGCAGACTAGGCACAAGGGTGAGGTCAGTCTGCAGGGCTTTCCTTGAGCCTTGGGAGACTTGTGCCATCACACCTGCGATGGGTTATGCCTCTGCTGCTGAAGTAGGCTGATCACACTGTCAATGTCCTCCTCTGGAACCTGAAAAGACCAGGGGGAAAAAAAGCATACATTCTCAGGAATGGATGGTATATGTGGGGGTGCAGTCTAATTACTCAACCCCAGCCGCCCCATGGAACACGCAGGGTGGGTGTTTGGTAATACATTTCCAAAAACCAGCTTACAAGTAGCCAATAGTAAGGGGGTATGCCATGCTGCAAGTGGAGTGACATTAGTTCCCCATTCTTAGAACAGAAAAATGTGGTCAGGTCCCGATTCTGGCCATGCAGAGATCACGCCAAACCTGCCGATCACTGGACTGACTTAGCGTGGCGTGCATTGCCTGCATTTAGTTTTGATATGACGGGCGCATGGTTTAGTGCCCGTCCTGCCAGTAAAAAGCATTTTCAATCTGACGCCACCTGCATGCCTGCAGCTTATCCCCGGACTTCTTAGACAACTGTGCAAGACAAAATTAGACAACCTCATTGAGCAATATGGCAGTACTGCAGATGAACAGACATTGAGTTTTGGGCAAACTGACACGCACAGCGTAGCCAAATGAGATGGAGATCAACACGGCAATGCTTTGGAAATGCAAGACTTCCGAGATGACAGCAAGTCAACTGAGGAAGCTGTGGAGTGTATCCAGCCCTGAGGTAGATGAAAGTACATTAACATCCGTGCTGTTCCGACAGTCCAAAGAAGCACTTTCATCAGTATACAAAAATCAACACAGTGCAATTGAATAATGTTACTGATTTAGAGATCCGTGTTGATGTCACCAACGACGGAGGGAAAAAAAAAAAAGCTTGTATCATTCAATAAACTGAACTGCAGTTGTCATGCAGAAACAAAGACAATTGGTTTTGCCCTTCAAAAGATTTCTGAAGAAATAACTAGAGCAGTTCTTTGTGTAGATTTAACACAAGGAGAGAAGTTATAAATTAATGCAAGTATAACAAGAAACTTCTGAACCCAAGACTGAGTTATAGCTTAGACTTACAGATATTGTAAGCATCAGTAATAATGCATTAAACATCCTAGTATTATATAGCTTGTATACAGTGTGTAGTAGGTCTGGGGAGGATCTTAGAACGCCTCAGAAAAATTTAGTTTGTTCTCCACTGCCCTCTAGTGGTAAAAACAGGCAAACAGTGCCGTGCAAAGAAATTTTAATCGGTATTGCTCAATTACGATGCCAGCAATTTCAGAGAACTGCATTTATGCAACTTCAAATTAAACATTTTCAAAATGTTGTGCATGCCAGGAAAATAAGGTAGTTTTCCTTCAGAAAAAAAAAAAAAGATGCACGCGCTCCCAGGGCATCGTAGGGACAGACGTGCTACACGCATCGCAACGTCAAACGGTAAACTGCTATCCGTGCCAATTTACTTCACATATTCTAAGGAATCATTTTAATACACGCAAATCATGATAGTATTTTTCCATTGACAATCAGGTATTTAAACACTGTGCAGATAATATTCACCCAGTGCCTCTTATGCTATTCACTACCTAGTCAGGCATAAAGTTCTTAAACTGGTTTTAAAGTAGTCTTATCAAATCTATAAAACTTAAAAAGCAAATACCTGCACTGTCAGGAAAAAAAAAATAGTTTGTAGCTTTACTCATTACTGGGGCTGTACCCTCAAGAGTCGGCCAATTGTACCCTAGCTGTAGATACTTGTACCTTTTAAGATACAGAAATGGACTATGAGGGATATTTGTGTCATTGTGGGTACATTAATGTTGTTTGTACCTTGGGGATGTTCCTCAGAGTCCACTCCTGTACCTTAATTTAGACTAAAAAGTGCATTTTCCTACAGTTAGGGCTGCACAATTAATCGTTAAAAACTGATCTCGATTCACACCTCTGCAATCTCATTTTGGTTCTTCTGCATGATATCACATCAGCTGGATCAAAACAAGCGCTCCTATTTTTCCTCCAGTGAGTCTCAAGCATCCCATAATTCTTCACCGTCTTTAATGGGCGCTTTTCCACTGCACTAAGTACCATACTTTTTGTACTTCAAGAAACTACTGCATTTATGCAATTTCAAATTAAACATTTTCAAAAATTTTTGCATGCCAGGAAAACAGGGAAGTTTCCGTTCAAAAAATAAAAGGATGCACAAGCTCCTGGTACTACAAGGTGGTTTTCCACTGGCGCAAAAGCCAGTACCAGCACAGAGTGAAATCACAGCGAGAGCTGGGGTATTTTGTACGAAATTCGAAAAATGGCTGTAGTATATTATAGCGCAGGCTGATGTGCAATATTTATACCAGCATCGCATGTTGTGTATGTGCAATTCTTACTTTGCCAGTCAGCTAGATTAAGATCAGGGTTTTTCCGACTTTCAATTCTCTATACAGACATCATATCGTAGAGAGATTAAGTTTTGCTAAAACTTTTTTACGCCATCATAGGGAAAAAAAAGTTTTGCAATTTTAATTATTAATTATTCTTTTCAAGGTTATCTAGTATACAATTAAAAATCAGATTGAAGTTCACCTTCGCTGCTTTTTTTTTTGGGATAACCTGTAGGTCAGCTGTTCAAACCCAGGTTTGAGGACTCTTCAGCCAATCAGTCCTCTAATTAGTAATCTAATTAGGGAGTTGCAGCGAAAACCCACATACACACCGGCCCTTTAGGGATAAGATTGGCCACCCCTGTCCTAGAGTGTCAATCATTTTCATCTTTACCATTCAAAATCACTCCTAGATGGGTTTGAGAAACTTATGTTGAACTCTTTTAATAAAAACCCCTATATTTATTATAACAAAATCACGTTGCAATACTTGAAAAAATTTCCAATACCATGCTGTTATAGTATTTAATAAAATACTTTTTAATGCTATCCTGATCTCTGGTACTTTCAACAATATTTAAGCTTGGGTCAATTCATTTGTACATGCATTCATTATTATTATTATTTTGGTACGGCTGTTTTGGTTGCCCTTATTGAATGGGCAATTGAGCGTTTCCCTTCTGTTGTCAGAAGGTGATATGCTGGTCCCGGAATCAATCATTCCTTTGGCATAGTCATGTTTGGTTGTGTTTCCTTTTGCAGTTTTATGAATGCAACAAAGGTTTAAATTTAAGGGACAAAAATTGTCAGAATTGTGATCAATTCAAAGCAAAAGAATCGCGATTTACTTTTTTTTTTTCCTCAAAACCATGTAGCCCTAGTTAGGGTACACAGATACCCTTGAGAGTACAGCCCCAGTGACAAGCAAAGGTACAAATTCGTACTCTCTTTTATGACACGTATATAAAGCATACCGTGGCAAAACTTCAAAATTAGTTGGGGTGTCCCTGAAACACCAAAGTGTAAGAACATGATCTTAAAAATCCAAATAACATCAATAAAATTGAAAAAGACCATGCCGAAGCAATACTGTGTTTCAAAGTGTCTGAAGGAATAACATTTGCTTACAAATTTTGGTAAAATTTAAGCAATTCAGCAAAAAAAAAAAAAAGTGTCACTTCCGAACAGACAAGAAGCTGACAGTGTCTCAGAATTTAGATACGAAGATAACACGCGTCTCTGTGATAAGCAGGTTAAATGCAGTGCAGTTTCACAAACTACTCCAGAGGGAGTACAATCTGATATCAGAAGTGATTATATGCATTTGCTAAATAGTGGGCAATAGCCTCATTCAGCACAAAAAAATCCCTCATTATATAGTGCAGTCCGTAAGTATTTGAAGAGTGACATTTAAAAATTATTTTGTGTCTGTACACCATCACAAAATATTTTAAAATTACACACAATAATACTCTCACTTTAAAGTGCAGACTGTTAGCTTTAACTTAAGGTTACAGATAGCTATATTAGGCGAGATGCAAACCACTGGTAAGTCAGAACAGAAATGAAAAGCTTTACTAAGAAGTAAAAAAATGTGCAGGTTTTAGAATAACCCTTTATAGACAAATGACAAAGATTCACCTGTTGCCTGGCTGTTGCCCAAAACTGACTGTTTTCCATGGTCCTGCCCCAGTATTTAAATGGCCCCCTTTTGTTCTTTCTCACTAACTCGGCTCCATCCTTTTCCTCCCCCTCCATCCCTGCCATCATGACCCCAGCGATACTTAGAAGTGCACATTGAAGCTAATGTTTCATGCAGCACGTGTGAAATAACGCCACTTTGGATGAGGATCCTCAAATGGGTGCTTTATATTTAAAGGAGATATTTATGCAGCTGTTAGTTTGTTATGCTGTTAGCTGATCGATAAAAAGCTCACCAGGGCGTGGTCAAAGCTGAAAGTGCTGATGTAATATGCAGAGATGTCACTGTCAGCCAGGGGTTGGGAGATCTGGGCCACAATGCCGCACTCATCTGGGGGGGGGGGATTAAGGGATTACACTTCATCAAGGTACCTCATTCCTGCTTTACACAAACACCATTCAAGGACAGACTGGCAAGTCTGTTATGCCTCGCAGTTACAATGTATGACCAGCAGAGGTCAGCAAATATTCCCCGAATAAAGGCACACACCAAATCCCAGAGGCTGGCCGCCAATCCGGACCATCCTCCACAGCTCTTGTGAAGAACTGGTGAACAGAAGGTTAGCTGGGAACCTGAGAGAGAGTGAAGGCATAGGAGGGTCAGATTTACCAAAGAGGCATCCTCAGCAGAGCCCCGATGACGGGGGGCCTTGACTTACTGTCTCTGGGCTTCGGTGTCCATGACGATGGAGATGTATCCATCAATAAGAGAAAACGAGAAAAATTTGATGCAGTCCAGGTCCTGGTTGGAATGGGATCCATCTTTCTGGCTGAAAAACAAAGAAAAAAAGAAAGTGTTAAGGTCAGAGCTGATTTAATAAAAAAAAAAGGCCCTTCCTAGACTTTGGGGTTCCCTATGGCCCCACAGTAAATTTTACTGGTGGGGGGAGGGGGCAACCAACATACCCATCGGCCCACTAGCAAAATGCCCTGCCTGTTATGACAGATGGCCAGTCCAGCCCTGGTTAAGGATATGCACATGAGTGAGATTTTAGGTCATTTTAATTTCATCCTTAAAACAACGCGACTCCAAACCCGGGTTCCCCAATTCCGGTTTTGGAGGGTCGGTCTGCAACACAGTTTGCAAATTTCTCTGCTCAAATACACCTGCTACACCTGGTAATTAGCCAATGAGCTAAATAAGATGCGTTTGAGCAGGAAAATCTACGAACTGTGTTGCAGACTGACCCTCCAGAACCGGAATAGGGGACCCCTGCTGTAAAAGAACTGTACTAAAGAACTGTTAATACAAAACTGCCTTTTAATTTTCCTGCATAAAAAGATCGGCATCGATAATATTCATAAGGCAGTTTCCAACATTTCATCAAAAACTTGCCTAGGATGGAACTTCTGCAAGCCATACCAGTGAAACTCCCTAGTTCCTAGGAATCATTTTCTTCCTTTCAATTAATTCCCCGGTTCTTCTGAAATCAACAGTTCGAAGGCTGTTTAAATTAACCATGTAAAAAAATGAATTCTTAACTGGTAAATGGTTAGCAATTATCAGATTGTATCCTGAAAAGGATAAATGCTTTTCCAGAAAAACATCAGGGGTGAATGAGGTTATAGAAATAACAGGAACACAGCTGTTAAATTTTCATCTCCACTCAGCTGGAGAGGGGGGGCGCCAGAGAGTAAGCGACAGATGGGCTCCCACCTGCTGGAGTAGAAGAGCACGTCGATCAGCGTGGTGGCGATGGCTGGAAGAGTGTCTGGGTCCAAGCTCATGACCAAAAATTTGTTCAGTGGACTCAAAACCGGATGGACCGTGATCTTGGCTAAGAACACAGGATGGATTCATTCATTTTTTCCCCCTCTCTCTGCCAAAATTCACTACATAAATCAAGGCAAGTTTATTTACAGAACAGTTTCATACAGAAAGCAATTCAAAGAACTTTAAATATTTTATGTCACACATGAACAATAGGCACCACAAGCTGACCAGTTCTCAAAGATCAGAGAGACACAAGGTTTCAAACCCAATCAGTGATATATTTTCTGTTAAAGACATTTGAGTACTGTAAAATCTCTTCTGAGAGTGAGGTAATTTTAAAATACGAGTAATGTGCTCATGTTTTCTTGATGTTTGTTAAAACGGTGGGATTTTTAATGAACAGCAGATGTCTGTCTTTTTGGGAAGCCCAGTCTGGAGAGCACTGCAATAGAGGTCAACCTCAATGAATTCAGCGTACGGGGTGTTCAGCAATGAGTCTGACCACATCAGACGGCCTTAATAGCAGTTAGAGTTACAGCATTAAAGGGCTGAGTGGAACAAAGCCAGACAACACTGCAGACTAAACAAGATCTATGCAGGTCCTGAAGGAGGGAAGGAAACCTCTGGAGGCCCAAGGCCAACTGGCAGCCCAACCCACCCCAGGCTAAACGTACGTGTGTCGGAATTACCCATGAGCCTTTGCAGTGAAGGACACACCAATTCGTCATTAAAACAGGCTCATACTTTGCATGCTGGCACGCTTACATTGAAGCTAAATATTTCAAGAGAACGGCGCCTTATTCTTAATAGGGAGGGGCCAGTCCACATTTTGGTTCTGATTCTGATACACAACTGCTGATGCGGATAGATTCCGATGCAAGAGCTCTTTTTATTCTAATATTTTCATATAATAAATGAATATAATATATATATATATTTATATCGACGCTCCTCTACTTGCAAAGGAGATGCATTCCAAACGGCCGTCCGTAACTTGAAATGTTTGCAAGTCGTTATTTAACATCATATTAAGGGTGTACGCAAGTACAAAGAACTAGGATGCTGGGCGTACGCACGCTATGCTGCTGTGTGGCGGGAGTAGCGGCCAGAAGTCGTACTAGGCGGATCCATTGTGCAGGGAAAAAAAAAAAAAAAAAACTTTGTTGCTGACAGGAAACGGGAGCCCAATGAACACAATTTGGATTTACAGTCCTCTACCTTCGTATGTCTGAAAGTTCATAAGTTGAAAGTTTTTAAGTAGAGGAGCATCTGAACTTATTAATCCTTTTTAAAACTAGGAAATACAAAAAGATCCCAATTTTTTTTTTTTTTTTTTTTAAATTACGATACTAGAAGCATACATAATGTACCTTGTTTGTACGTCTTGTTTTAAGTGTTTATGAGGCAGTTGCAGTTTAATCAGAATATCTTCCCAGTGGGGAAACAAGCAGCAAATGCTTAACATGCCCCACAATTTCTCCCACTGGCAACAGTGTCACTTACACTTCATTGCAATAGCAGCCCCTTGTGTATCACAAGCTGTAGTGAGTAGTGAGCCCGATCTAGCCACTCCCAAATCATGCACTGCTTTTCTCATATTACTTGTGTTGTCTCGCACAATTGCTTGTGCTTTGTTTAGTGTGATTAGCAGAGCTAGTGTTGAACCTCAATGCCTCCAAAAATACATCTAAAATGGGAAAGATCCATCGTGTGATTGATTTTGTACGAATCAGTTTAACAAGAAATAGGAGCTATCTTTTTATAGCCTGTGGTATATTGGGTGTGGATCGGTCACATTTGGCCAATACCCGATCTGTCGAACAGGTCTGGATCGGTGCAGATACCATTCTGAATATCAGATCAGTGTACCTCGAATTTTCATTATACATTCTAATGGATTTATCACCATTCCTCTAGAAACAGGACTCCTTTCCCTCCCCCTTCCCCTCTTACCCTCTTTGCCATTCTTCTGGAACCCATTGCGGATGTCCTGGCTGCGGAACGGGACGCACTCCCCCCCCACCTCCCTGTAGATGTTGAACTCCTCTTCCAAGGTGCGGATGACCACCGACAGGTCCTTCTCCCTCACCTGCCGAGCACAGAGCAGACCATCACCTCTGCAGCACATCCACCTCCAAACATCTCAAGGCTGATCACAAGCTCAGATGGAACAGATCCCTCCAGTATCGGAGCCTCGCTCTACCTGGACAGTGTGTCTCAGGCAGCTATACATTAAACACGATTAACATGATTTTTTTTTCCTGCTATTTCACTCTTTTCACAACAAAGACTTATTACCTGAAGCTCAGCGAGCTTTAGATGTTTTAAACAATCGCATAAAACAAATTTGAGCTAATTCAAAGTGAAGCCAATGTAAAAGCTTGTGGAATGGCACAATGCATAGCGATTCCTCTTTAAAGGACAAACACACCAAGGACAAAGGTATCTCTCTGAATATCTATATAAAACAAAGAACTCAAATATTAAAATAACCCAAGCCAAACAAAAGACGTCTGAGCAAAGTCCAGGCAAAAGCAAAATCAAATTTATGGTGTTAAACATTAAACTTGTTTAAGCCCTTATTTGGTGCAGTCACTCGGCAAGTCATTAACGACGAGCCGGCGATGGATTTGAAAGAGGTCTTCCTGCAGGCCCTGCCCCTGCTCTGCTTGGGATAAAAGCTGATTTGCAAATTCTTGTGTAACCATTCACCTCTGACCTCAGCCTTTGGCTTTGTTTTTCGCTTAATTACTGAGAAATACATATCTTCAAAATCATAAGCCATGAGAACTACGATCAGGGAGGCACATGACTGACACGTAAATCACCGTAAAGCGATACGGGCAGCAATTTCCTGTTGTAGCAGCGCAAATGCATGTTTATTTTAGGTCCATCTGCACTGTAATGACAAGAAATTACTGTGCATTTTAACCTTTACGTGGCTAATTTGTGCTTCCTTCATGGTAATAGCACAAATGCTACAGCAGGAATTCTGTCATACATATGACTTTATACCAGGGGTGCCCAACTCCAGTCCTGGGGGGCCGGAGCCCTGTGTAGCTTAGTTCTTTCCCTGTTCCACCATAAATGATTCAGCTCAAGAGCTGTGTGGTAATTAGCACAAGGAGTTGAATCGGGTGTGTTACATGTGGGGAAACCCAAAAATGTGCAGGGCTCCGGCCCTCCAGGACTGGAGTTGGGCACCCCTGCTTCATACAGCGAATGTGTACCTCTTATGTGCATCCCTGACTATGATACTACTGATAACAGTACTCCATCCATCCACACAGTTCAGGGCACATGGGTGGGGAAGGCCTAAAACCTAACCCAAAACAGCATAGGAGACCAGGTGAGGAACAAAGCAGGGGAGACTCTGGAGGGGGGAGTCAGTGCATCACAGGGGACAGACACAAACACACTACAGGCAGTACAGACACCAACTGACCAATCAGGGGACAGGCCGGGACCTCACCAGGATGAAGTCCGTCTGGTAGGTGGAGAGCATGAAGACTGAGACGTGCTGCTCCGCCAGCGGTGCGATGACAGACTTGGCAATCTTGGTGACGCCCACGGCCTGGGAGCTGCTGGAGGCGTGTCCATTGGAGACCACATTGAGGGGCAGCCAGGTGGAGTCTTCCACCAGCAGGTGTTCCGAGGGCGGGAGCTCTTCAGGACGGGGGGGGGGGGGGGGGAATCAAAAACATGAATGATCTGAAGCAGAAAACGCTCAGAATTTAGAATTTGGTGGTCATTGTTGACGACACCACGGCACACAGTGCACAACGACGAAATATGTCCACTGCATCTAACCCATGTGTGACATCGTGACATAGCAGGGTGCAGCTAATTCAGCGCCCGGGGAGCAGTGCCTTGCTCAGGGTACCTCAGTGGTGCCTTACTGGTCGTAGATTCGAACAAGCAATTATCCAATTACAATTTCAAGTGTGCTTCCCTAACCATTAAGGCACTACTGCCCACAGTGGTGCCGCTTCCCCTTAACTCTAACCCCACCCAGGGCCCAACCAAAGTCAGCCACATCACTTGGGAACTCAAACATCCACAAACCAGGGCCTCATTTGGAGACCCTAAAGCACAAAAATGCCTCCTTCCGGGACTCACCAAAAAAAAAACGCCAATACCACCATGACACATCCTTAGTCAGAAAAGCAGTTTGCAGACATATAATCAGCATGTTTACAGAATTTACGACCCGTTGTTGCACAAAGCAGGAAGAACGCCTCAGTGGCTCGGTAAGGCCTCACACGTGCCAAAGGTCGGGCAACGAGCGGAGCCAAAAAGCAATGATAAAATAATGCTGGGCTACCTTGGCCTGCCCCCGGTGGCAGAGAGGGAAACAGGTGCGAGGCCTCAGGAGCCGGGAGCAGGGAGACTTGACAAGGTAGTCAGATGGGAGGAAAGATAAGCCTTAATGCTCTAGCTACGGTGGACATGAAAAGGCTTTTTTAAAATCTGGGTTTACAGCAACATACAAGTGTGCAGATTCTGGGACAATGGCGCCTTTCTCATAAGCTGACAATGGAGTACACCCTAGTGAGTTTCCTGAGGTGGGGGTCCATTGTAGCAGATCAGAAACAGCAGCGGAGGGGGCTCTGTTATAGGTCCTGCCTGAGAGTATATACACTGCACCACAGGAAGGACCAATCACGTTCCAGAGACTACCCATGTACCCGCCCATTCATTTGATGCACCCAAACGTGAATTTTCTCCCCCTCCATTGAAACCTATGGTGGGTGGTTTCAGCACTTGTGTGGGAATCCACTGGTTATCCCAGAACCCAAGCGTTGGTGCTACCTTTGAAACCTTCCTCATCCAGAACCACCGTGTAGTTCTCAGGGGTCTCTGTCAGGCTGAAGAACTTGCACCTGCAGGGGGGGGGGCGAGAGAAGCAGGACAGGGTGAGGGCCAGAGTGTGGGTAATAGGGCCGCTTTTGTGGGACATGTATGAATGGGAGGATTTTCTGGAAAGCGCACAGTCACCAGCCAACAATCCGCTCACCCATCCACAATTACCTGCTCCAATAAGCCTTTTTCCTCTTAGCACAGTGGGGACTTATTGTGAAGAGACACATCAGACCCCTCAGAGAGGGGATTACTGGAAGGCTGCCCTTCTCCGTGGTCTCGGGAGGGCCGTCTAGGCACACCCAAAAGTTCATGGGTAAAGAAATTTGCCGAGTCAAAATGCTGGATTTGTACCAGAAAAACTAGGGGAAAAACAAGCTTGGGTCAATGGTCCTATCCGACCCATGCAGCTGCCAGCTGTGTTGCCGGGGAAAGACTCCCAAGTTAAGCTCCATACTCAGCCAAACGTACCGAGGGAATTTCATCAAAAACATAGCAGGTTAATCAAGCAGCACCAGATGGGTGAATTCAGGAGTCCATTGTATTGCACTGCCTTCAAACTTCCTGTTAACCTCTCACCCCCTCTAGATTTTTACTTCCTGCAAGTGTGTGAGCACTTCCTGGCAGAGTGAGCTGTGCTGGGGTCACTTCCTGTTTATTTGCAGTTCAAACACCTCCCTGTACAGGCTCGGCACACATGAGAAGGCTTCAGCAACACCTGCACAACCTTCTCGCTGTGATGGAGAACCACCATGGCATAAATTCGACAAACGATATTAAGCATGCAGATGACAGTCGATCTTTAAACACTTTGGCCTTTAACTGGTTGGTCCAAATGCATTCAGTGCAATACAGTTCTGAATTTATGTTAACTGAACGTTAAAAGTAATTAACAGCTTATTGGTTTGCCTGGGGCAGCATACACCTGGCACATGAGCTCCTTCAAATTATTTTGGTTAAATACAGCCATGAGAGTCTATAAATCACTATATGGACTACTGTGTTCTCCCTCTGAAGACGTGAAGGTGTTCCTGCCAACTTGCCAATGTGCCAGCTAAGGGTGAGCCTGCTCCGCTCATGTTAGCCAGGGCATGACGCCATTCTGCAGGCCAAGAGGAGTGTGGGAAAGTTCGGAGCACCCAGAATGGCCACTAACTTTTGTTTGTAGACAATGGCTGGTGAAAAGGGGGGGGGGGGGGC
>JAODJW010000040.1:30348069-30363570 GCA_026777045.1 Hyperopisus bebe | reverse complement strand
GCGGGGGGGGGGGGGGGGGGGGTCAAGAGAAAGCATGCATGACAAAGAGGTGGATCAGGCACCCCGGGTTTGGTGTGGCCCGACAGACATCAGCAGAGGCTTTGCGCTCCACGTGGATCCATGCCTATCTTTTCCACCGGTTTCCACTGGGCCTGGTGAGGTGGATAGCAATGCCAGTCCAAATTACACGCTTTAGTCATCGCCCGGAATGCGGCGGAGGCAAGCCGCCCACTCTCGTATAGCTGGACGGCAATGAGTTTCCACACAGCAAAGCCTGAGACACTGTACACAGAACTGTGCGATGTCCTTTCATTTTCTGTCACTGTACTGAATGAGGTCCCTTCACTCCCAGTCAATGGCGAGGCATCCAGAGAGTAAGGATGCTATCCAGAGGCTTTCCAGCTCTCCCTTATATACTCAGCTCAGTGAGACGACATTTCGTGTGTGATCTAAGAAAGTACACAGTCAGTTTCACACTAAGTGTCACCCGGTGGTTGTTTGTCAAGATAATGCAAAAGAAAGCCTTTCAAATAAGCACGCTACAGACGTCTTAGTTTGATGCAATACTTACACACTGTTACCAAGAGCATTCCCCCACCCCCCTATAAGGAAAAAGTCAGACGGATAATGACTGGCGATGGTGTTGATCTTCCTGGGTTCCTCACCCTCATGAAACAGTGGTTATTAGCTAGCATCTTAATGCAGCCTCAGTCTGGAGACCAATCCTCAAAAATCAACGCCCCTAACAGCAACAGACAGTGTTGGGTGGGGGAGGGGACCAGGTGTGCACTTTGATGGACTGTCAGCAGGGATGCTGAATCCCATTTGCTTTATTAAAGGTGCAGCAGCAAAAGGGGCCAGCAAACTAAGCATCAGGAACTCAGTTTTATGCCTCTCCATGTTGCAGTCTGTCTTAATATCTGCTGCACCTTGTCAGAGGAACCACCAGTTGCACTGGCTTCCTTTGGAGTGTGTGCAAACGGAACCCTCCCTCTTAGATACACCCATGTTAGAGTCATGAAAATATTCCGCCTTATCAACAAGGCATTTATTCTCACATTAAATATTTAACATTGAATATACTGAATATGCCACATACTGCTGTCTCGCTCATGCATTGTTACTGAGACAGCTAGCTGGTTGGGGGAACAGTGCTTCAAAGCAAATCAATTTCGAAGTAATGAAGAAAAAGTGCATTTGGGGGAAGAAAAAAAAAACCCACAACCTCTGAAAAATGAATTTCCACAGACCAAGTGCATTGCCTAACCACCGCAAAGCATAACTGGTAGAAAAATGCATTGGTAATAATTTACAGTATAAAACTTGGCACAGTATTGTTGACTAGCTGCTTGGTTTACGCGAGTTTCCCCTTCAAGGGATCCAATCCAGGTCACTTGGCTTGGTCCTGCACATTTCTATGAACAGAACACCCTGAAATATAAAATGAAGATGGGCTGCTGTAGTTATTTCAACACTCACAAAAAACAGCCACTAGATGCTATACAATCATTGAGTCAATCCACCCGAACTTGCTTATACTGTACAGATAAGTACTTGTACAAAAGCTCTTATCATGAAATGTCCAAATGTGAGTGTGGAAAACAAAGCCACTTGGAAAACCATAATCCTGTTAGATGCAGGCCCTTCAAACTGTAGTTTCTATGGTTACCATGCTGATTTTGTGGCATCATTCTAAAAGCTGGAGCTTCTTCAGATTACAACTAGCGGCTCCCTCCTATAGTACCTCAAGGAACAAATGGGGATTTCCTCAGGACAGTAAGCAATTTGACCCATGAAACTGAGAAGCTGCAGAAAACTTACTCATCCGAGTCCTTCTTGCTCTCCTCGATGAAAGCGATGGATTCCGACCTCAGCCTATTGGTGACCTCGTAAGTGCGCAGGGTGACCCCAAAGATGTCTTCATGGTAGCGGTTTTCGTCCTGGAATGAGATCAATGCACATAGTAAAAGGACTTCAGAATGAGTGCTGACCTTGTGCCTGAAGGTTTCAAACAGAGGAACCCCATACACGTAATTTGCTGATGTAGAAGCCAGCATCCTCCAGGGGCATGTTGCCCTGCAGCTTAACAATCTGCTGGACGGTCTTCAGGACATCCCCAGCCATGGTCACATCCCCACACACGTAGATGTGACCAGCCCGCTCCTTCAGGTAGCTGTAGACTGTCTCCGACAGCTGCTCACGGAGAATATCTTGGACGTATTTCTGAGAGAGACAGAGAGTTGTCATCTTTAGAACTTTACCTGTGAAAGACTTTCAAACGCCCTTGTTAGTAGCAAGACTAAATTGGCCAGCTTGCTGATGAAGTTAGCCAAGCTGTGTTCCTACCTTTGGTTTTCCTGGCTCTCTGGAGTAGGCTGTATACAGTTCTTTGAATATCCCCTTGTTTTTGGCCTGAATCGTTTCTTCTTTGTAAATGTGATCGATTTGTGACTGCCGACATCCAAAGACGAGGATCATGGGGCACGCTGTGATACCTGGACCGTAAAAAACACAGACAGGCCTCATTGGCATAAGCCACAAAGCACACCTGACCAAGTGTGAAGACATTAAGGTCAGCCGAGACCCACCCCTCTGCTCCAAATCATGCAGCCTCTGTTGCCAGAAGCTTCTAAAGGGGGCGATTCCAGTTCCTGGTCCAATCAGGATACACGGAGCTTTGGGATCTTTGGGCATCTGGAAGGTTGGAGCTCTGGAACAGATGTTTGATCACATATTCACACTGCTTACAGTGATTAGGAGAAACTATGCCTTACTCTTTAAAATATTCATGTCTAATATCTTTGGAGCAACTCCCACCATATTTACCCTTTAGTCAATGATGTGTGTAAAAAATAATACATGGTCATAAATTGATTGCAGAGCAGCTCTAATGGAGAATAAATGGTTTCATGCATCCAACTTCAAGATAGTCTTACCCTCTAACAAAACATGGGACCATCTCGTCAACCTCTATCCTATTCAACCAGGAAGAGCAGACCCCATGGTGAATTGGGCCTTCACTATCTGCAAGAGATGATTACACAGTGTTACTCTACCGTCTCTTTGAAAAACACAAGCAGTAGCAATGTTGGGGGTAAGCCATTTAGGAACTTATTTTTCCACACATTACACATGAAAGGCTGTTGTGTTAAGGTACTTAACCTAAATTGCTCCCCAAAAATAAATAAATAAAAATACAAATCAGCTGCATACAGTAAATGGATTAGAGTGCAAGTCGCTTTAGATAAATGTATCAATTAAAAATCTACAAGCAAAACGCTGATCTGTAATCAAAAGCAAACTACTTCGTTTGAGAGGTTCAAAATGACTTTCCTCAGGTAATTTAGCAAAAGTACACTTTAAAATGGGTTTCCATCTGCTAAAACATATTCTGTTTAACAAGCTGAAATAACATCTTTTTACTGAGAGCTTAAGGTTTAAGAGAAAATGAGGCTGAAGTGTTTCCCTCACCTCTGGTGCGGTAAGACACCACAGCCACTGTGAGGTGGATCTCCCCAGGGAAAGTGTCTGGCGAGGAGCTGATTGAATAGTAGCGTGGCTGCAGTAGGGGCAGCTGGGTGAGCAGGAGTGTGGATGGGATCTGAAGGGAGGGGAACTCCTCCAGAACCTCCACCATGGTGGCGTTATTGTACCATTTCCACTCCTCATATTCCTGCAAGCCCTGGTGATATTGGATTGTGGACAGCGACAGTCAGTTCTGTGCTTTCCATTTTGTTGAAATGCTTTGGGGAAGTATTATAGATATGACTGTTCTCATCCACAGCCAGGTCCAAAATAACCAACAGAGAAGCTTGCTTTGAGAATATACCAGAGCATAAACAATGATTTTTCGGAATGTTTTCAGAACATTCATGAAATGGATATTTGTTTGTGGGTGGATTCATAATTAAATGTATCCGTGGGTTACGGCATCTGAACCAAGACACACATTATCTATGAAATATTACAAAAGAAATGGACCAAACAAGAAAAACTGGAGGTGTCTTTCAGTGGACTCTCTGTAGTTGAGGTGAAATTTGATTTATTAATTCGGCATTTACAAGTAAGCTTCCACGTCACATGTATTTGTGAGCAGTTCTGTAAGCTCCACCGATCCCTACCCAGAATCATTCGGTTCTACCTTGCTGAGGAGCTCGAGCTTCTTTTTCTGCTTTTCATTGCTGGCCAATGAGGCAAACTGCTGCAGAAGGAGAGGGCTGGGTGGAGTCGTGATATCCAGGAAATACTTGAAGGCCTGATAGATCGTACAAGGGGGAATACGAGTCTCATCTGTCCAGTTGCTGATCACGCCTTGGAAGGACAATAAAGCAACACAGAATATTAAAACCAGAAAAAAGAAAGAGTGAGAAAGAAATAGTGAGAAAGAAAGAGAAAGAATGAATGAATGCATTCATCTTCCAAAAACACTGACACGTATGTATAGATTTTGGTGAATCAGAAGCCAGTCCCATCAAAACAATGGGATGGGAAAACCCTGACTGGGATACTAGTCTGTCACAAAGAAAAAAATCTCACACTACGGGCAATTTGCAGACACAAATTTGAGATGCTTTTGGGCTGTTGGAGAAAACTGGAGTACTTAGAGGAAACATGGCAAAAACAGTACACCCACAGACTCCAAGTCAGGAAGCAAACCAACAAACAGGGAAGTACAGTTTGAGAAAGTATGTTATACATGTAAGTATCTGGGAAACATGCAGTCGCAAATATCAGGGAACAGATTTTACCTAAAGCCGTGCTTCTCTCTTCTAAGAACTCCACCTTCATAATCTGATTGACAGGTGGAGCATCTTCTAGCTTTTCAATGAGTGAGTTCACCAAGTCTTCATGGTTGCCGGCAAAGACGCCCAGGTGGTCTCCAGGGTGGTACTTCAGGCTGTCATGGTTATTTGTGTGGAGTTTCAGAAAGATTGTGGAACGACTGGAGGGAGAGACATTCAGAAGGCAAGTGTTAACTTCTCAGTGACAATCACACTTCTGCCTAATGTGCAAGACTATGACCCATCAAAGACAGATTGGTCCACCTACTCAGATTTAGGACTTTGTAGGTTTTGTCGTTTCAGCAGCTTTGCTCCATAAACCTTCTTCTTATGTATGTTGTACAGTGCTGTGGGTAGAAACAAAAGCGGTAATAAATCAGGAGGAAGTACATACAGAACCTGCACAGTGTGATGACACCTTGTTGCTTGTATTTAGCTAGCTTCTTGCTCTGTATGAGCCGTTAATGAGACAACCTTTACCTTGTGTCAGCTCCGGAGCCTCAGCAGTGTAGGTGAGGCGGAACTTGCTCTTTTTCCAGCTGCGGTCATTGCTGATTAGAGAGTCATTGGCCTTCTCAATGTTCACATCATCACCAACGCAGAAAACGTCACAGGCAGCCTTTAACAGATGGCAAGTCAAGGGGCTGATTTGATTAAACCATGCATGGCACTTTTCTATTGTCTGTTAAGATGTAATCAATCCACAGGCACCCAGAAACATCGACCCAACAGGATCTACATTTATCCTCTCTCTATGGGCAAGACTTGGAGCCATCAGTCAAGAGGATGATTGATTTGATCTTCGTAGAAAGATCTCAAGGTCACTGTGACCTCTCCAGGTGTAACTGACCCCCACATACCCCCCGCTCCCACCTTAAAGACCTTCTTGGCCCATGTTCTGAAAGACTCTTCCTGTCCACAGAGCTCATCCCCCTCTCCCATGCGTAGGATGCGCTCCCCACCGAGCTCCTCAAACAGCGTGTCCACAGCGTGGGCAAAGGCACAGAAGTGTGGATAGGCCCTGGAGCCAAGGCCAAACACAGAGAACCTGCACGGAGTGGGCAAAAGCAATCATGTGGGCTCCCCTTTGGACTCCTACAAGCTCCAAACAGCAGTAAATATGCAGTGTGTCATGCTGGTTTTTTTTTTTTCTTTTTTACGTGAAATCATTTCAGGCCCTCTTCCTCAAAATGAATTTTTGCATCAAAGAGGAGCTCCACATACTTAAAACACCCACAGAAGACATCTGTAGCTCTATCCTCCCACGCAGCATAAATGTAAGCGTGTTATGGGTTAAGCCATTAAAGGTAAGATCCATGCTGATTTTGCTGATGAGATGTGCATGGTCCTCCGTCCTATCAGATCGATGCCAGAGAGCCAGCCTCTGGTAATTTACCTGACATTGGCGAGAGGACCAGTACTCTCAAAGTTGACCTTCAGCTCTGGTTCATCACTGGAAGATTTGCGTGTGTCTGAATACGAGGAGACACTGTTGAAGCGAACTTTGTAGCTCCTGCAAGGATGCGTCGGGTTGGTTGGGTGTAAAAAAGACAAATTGGGGGAGAATTAGAGCGCAATGATTTGCATTGCAGAGAAACAGTCAAGGAAGTGTATGTCACTAAGGATAAAGATACCATCAATATCTCTGTACCATACTGTTGCAGGACTTCAACAAAGGAATGATGACTCACTTTCTGTCTTCTGTGTTGGAGGTTGGATGTCTCATTTCCATCAAGGCAGCGCCAAATTTCTAAAAAGCAACAGGAACTTAAAGCCAGCCCATTTCATCAATGGATATTTTTCAGCACGACGTAGATACCCCTTTTTTAGCTATTGATACGAGGGGAATATAACCGGTCACAGCTACAGAAGCAGAAAATGAACCCATCTCTCAGTACCTCTCCATTTTCAGGTGGGTCTCCATTTCCAAATGTACTGGTCACCACTAACACTAAGGTTTCATGTTCCAGATCCACGACATCATAATCATCCATTGACATCACCTGGCACACAGAAGCAGAATGACAGGAATGGTTGTCAACTCCTATATCTTCCCTTTGACACCATGTATTGTACCCCTGACAGAACAATCTAGAAGTACCCCTAAGCAAGGCCATTTAGGGCAAATACACACACACACACAGCAAACCAAAAACTTTTCTGAATGAACAATCTGCCCAAAAAGACAGATGTTATATATAAAAACTTGACCTTTCAGGCAGACGCAACATAATATGTACTATGACAAGCTTTACGCTTCTGGCTGCAATCACAATTCACACCCATGGGTCGGGCTAAAATGAGCGCCTGCAGGCAATGGTGAGCTCAGAGGCGGCAGCATTTGGACAAAGATGCGAGGATGCGAGGATGCTCGGCGCAGTCATCTGTGTTTGCGCCCCTAACACCCCCGCTCCCACATCACAGCCTTACTCTGACAGAAATCAAAACTGACATCCTGAAGGGAAACTCAATGACAGAAAAATGTCTATTATTCTTGGTATTTCTTTTTAAAGGGCCACATTTTCACACCTGAGCGTTCTTCCTGATTGTGCTTTAAAAAATAAGTGTAACATGCTCAGAGGAGTAAATTCAGTTAAACCTCCTCTCATGTTCCATTTCATGGAGGAGCATACCACTGGGAAATTTGTCAGTGGTGTGGATATTTGTTTTGTACGCAGAGCTATTTTACCAGGTATGCGTGCACACATGCATGTATATTTATAATTTTTCTGAAATCACAGAGGAACACAAAACGAAAGGCGGGAGTTACCTTGGCGTCAAAGGCGTGCTTGAAGATCTCACACAGGGTTTTGGCATAGACCTGAGACTTCCCCGTTTCTGTGGCATACAGTATGGTGGACTTCACTCTCTTTGCCATGGCTTGACCCATGAGCTTGGCAGAGAACTTCACTGCCCTGTGAATGTGAGTGATGTGGACTGTAAGTGGGGGGGGGGGCGCAAAGGCCTGAAAATCTTCATCCCTCCCCATCTTAGGGCCATTCATGGACACCATAACTTCAGAAGTGCTCTCAGGTCCTTCTCTCTACAGCAGGCACCATATTTTGTGCTAAATCGCAATGGCAGTCACAATTACCGTAATTACCTCTCTATGTTTCGGGGCAATCATGGTAATAGGTCTATAAAAACGCACCTAACGAGGAGCTGATTACCCCCCTCGGCGATCATCGAGTGGATTACATTGTTAGACACGCTGTCTCCACTTGCGTCCCCCCTGTACCTCACCTGATGCTCTTCATCATCACCTCAAAGTGAGGGTAAAACGGGATAAATGAGCCCAGCAGAGGCAGCGCATGTCTGCTCAATTCTGCTCAGAGGCGTGACGAAGAGCGTGCAAAAAGCACGTGGAGTCCCATGAGCACAGACAGGGGAATGCTTAGCATGCACCTATCTGGAGAAGATGAGAATGCTGCCCCCCCTCCCCTCTCTTACTTTGCCAGCTTCTTGAAGCCAATCGCTCTCTTTTTTGTTGGCGTGCCATTCACTCCTTTCCACACATGAGTGTTCCATGGGTCAGGCTGTAAGAAACAGGAGTGTGAGTAGGGGCTATAATTCATAACATCAACCTTATTAGCCAATGGTATGTTTTGCATTGCTGAGTGACAGGGGAGAGGGCATTCTGGGGACCAATCAGATTCCAGCTGGGGTCAGTGCCCCTGTGGCCCTACTTCTGTAAACACCCCTGTGTGAGAGCTGCCCCCGGGAGGGTCTGAACCCCAAGACGGCTTCCCAGTGGGCTTGTTTTCCCCACAGACCTGGTACTCAAAGGAAGGCGTCAGTCGATAGTTCAGCATCTCCTGGTGGAACACTGGGGTGATGCTCCCGGACATGGGCGGCACGATCCACACCCAGTCCCCGGGGCAGCCCCCCCGGACCCGGAACTCATTCTCCATGTGCTTTATGAAGGATTCGGTAGCTGAGTGGTGATCCACTATGGTCACTTTGGAGCTCTGGGGAGAGAACAGGGCAAACAGGAGTATGAGGGGGCTGAGGTGTGAGACTCATTTCCCACTGCAAATTGCGTTTTTCGGACCACGTCATGTCCTGTTTGCCAGTATGTCAAAAAAAATACATCTCACAGCCTGGAAAAAAAACATCACTTCAATCTGCTGTTGTGACTTAATTGAACCAGTCGTAAAGACTGCAGAACCCTGATTGGGTTTCATGCGCCTTCGCAATTTCATAATTGTTTTTATTTCTAATCCGACATGACATCTCAGGTGTGTTCCCTGACGTAAAAAGTCTAAGAAAAACAACAGTCTGGTAATTCAGAATAAGTTTGTCTTTGTGACACCTCAGAAAAATGAAAAATAAACAGTCACACATTATCAATGCAGTCGTGGTTGATTCGGGTCCTGGGGAATGATGAAGACCACTGTGTTTTGGGAAGGGATGACAGCACCTGGAAACTGTGGAGGACTGCAATGTTTATCTCAACCAGCGCTTGGTCTTTCCACAGCGATGAAGTCTTCCTGGTATCTAAAGTCATTTTTTGTGCCACTTCCTGCATTACACAGCACAAAAATACAGGTGGCAAATTAATGTGATGTTGTCAAATTGTAAAGTTCTCAAAATGGCCATGTGAATTCAATGACACAACATGCATTTAAGAAACTTTTTCTATGAGAAGATTCTGGCTTTGGCTGCCTGCTTAATGCTATAAGTAAATATTCAAAGATCAAATAAGGCAGCTGAATTAGACAAATGCATTGAGTTACTGATACGACATGAATAAAACGACTGAGCAGGCCAATAATTAATCTAGCAGTCTGCTACGTTTAGAGAGATTGCTAATGGAGCATAAAGTCTTAGGCCAAACAGTAAGTCTTTGAAGAGACTTGGTTCCCTATTTAAAGAGTAATTCAGTCTTGCAATGTATTCCTCCTGTACTGAACTTTCATTTCAAGGGTCTCAATAAATACAGTGTTCCAGCTCCATCAAACAATTACTTGGTCAACACTGAAAGCTTTTCAATTCGCCTACAATAAACAATTTGATCGGTAGAAGCTTTTGGGATATGTCAACAGTGGTAGAGATTTGTTTTCTTGGGATGCTAGACAGTAATAAGAGAAATAGCTGTAGGTTTCTCTGGCCAAGACAGTCAGTCACCCCAGCGATGGTTGCAGTACCTCGAGGATATTGTAGCGAGAAGCATCACAGAAGTCACGCACGCCGATCTCTGTGCCCATGTACCAGCCGCTGAAGGGGCAGCCAGTGAACTCCAGCCCCCCGATCTCCAGCAGCATGTTCGACACAGCAGGCAGCCCGTACCACTTCAGCTTCAGCTCTCCAAACCACTCAAACCTGCATATCAGCACAACGGAGAAAGGCAAGTCAACTCCACTGGATGAAGGTTTGAACTGTAAAACTGTACTTTGAAGATGGATCATTAACCTGTACACAGATTCCTTAATCCCAGTTAAGCGGAATTCATTTTTAACAGACAAACTGGTTTAATTATGCAACCCAGCTCTGTTTGTTAGCAAGCCCAAACCACAAGCTGTTCTTAACCATGGACGCTGGTAAGTACTCTCACAGCATCAGAATGTTCTTGACTGTGGTGGACAGCAATCGTTCCCCATCAATAAGTAAATCTGAACTCCTACATCTGAACTTTTTCGATATTACCCACACTACATTAATTGACATTTAGTCTTGTTTACTGCACATGTAATGTCTGTTCCTAATCTATTTATACACTGTTGGCTGTTCTTTGTACTGTGTGCGGTTGAAAAAGTAGGCATTGCGCTTGTTAATTGTGGCAAATAAAGCACCTTGAAATGTTTCGTTTTGGCAATGTGCATTTTTTTATTGACTCATTCATCTTGAACTTGCTCCCAACTGCGATCTTTCATGACCCAGCCTGCCAATGGACAACAACCAGTTTTATTCATGACTTAAACCAATAAGTATACACATTTATTTGGGGGAGCTAAAAAAAACATTAAGGGGGCTCCATTTTAAGCTCCCCAAAAATAGGCCTGACGACACGACCTAAATGAAACACATTTTCACTTAAGTTGTATTTTTTAAAAAGAAGCTTGCTCCTTTAAATTTGGTCAGCTGATGAAAGCACATGCAGGTTTTTGGCCAAAACCACTCAGACATCTGTAGGAGTTTCAAACACAGAAATGTCTGGCCTAGGTTCCATCTGGTAGCTGCTTTGGAGATCCTGAGCCCCCATTAATCTGATGAACACGTCCCTGCTGCTGCCACAGCAGAAGGCTGCAAGAATTTCACGCAACAGGGCGACATCAGACATGTCAGTTGCACGGCCAAGCTGGCAGCGTCCCCAAGCCCTGTTGACACAGTTCCAAGGGACACAGCCAGCCTAAGACTTGGCAATGGGTGCCCCATATAGGCGTGCATGTCCCTCTAATCCAATGGCCGCACAGAGCTCACAAGCATGTGTGTCAGCAGTGCAGAGGGGGTGCCATTTATCTATCCATCCATGGTAGGGACCGTTAGCCCCAAATCGGTCTGAGAAAATGACATGGATGGTTATATGTCTATACTTTTTCCTCCTCTGAGATGGACTCACTTGGGATGTGTGATTGGCACCTCCATCACCAGGTCATCAGGAATCTCGAAAAGCTCCGGATCATTGCCGTTGGCTTGGAGAAGGAGGGGTAGGACATCAAAGCGTCCCTTTGGTGCTTTCCACCCTTGCTGTATGCAGATCTATGAGAAGAGAAAAAAAATGTGCTGCAGGTTAAAATGGACGGATTGGGCAGAGAGGTAGGCATGGACCTTATTCATGTTGTTGCTCCAATCTGCAAGACAGGCTCACAGATTACCTCAGTCAATTCAACGGATGCTGGATCTCCCAAAATGGATCCATCGGGCTGTTTGTAGCCCGCATACCGAATTAACTGGCTGTTCCAGATACGGAAATCGTGCTTGCCATCTGTCCTCTGAGGAAATATGGTAATGGCAGACCTACAAATAGAGCATACATTGCATAATAGTGAAAGATTTACGTGAGCACACAGTCACAAAACCCAGGAGTCAAACTTGTTAATTGAATTTCCTTCGGGCTACTAACAGCAGCGGTTGAGAGGTGGGCAGTGTAATCGTGTCTTCCCAGCATCTGCACAATTCCTCACATAAAATCCAGGTATAGAAACTACTTATTGCTGATTGAATATATACATAGAAAAGTGAAGAAATAAATCAGTGCATGTTAACATGTGCTGAACTCTCAGGACAGTGATCCCCACGTCTCAGATTTGACTTTGCAGCTTGGTTTGTGTTCTTTTGCCATATGTCACCATTTCACAGGGTGTCCATGTTCCTGCCCTTGTGGACAATGAATGGATAAAACATGGATAGAAACAACGAGTGGGAGGATCTTAAGCACAAGAGGCTTGTCAACAGTAATGTTGATGCAGATCTACAATCTCTGCTCTGTGCTTGATATCCTCCCATATTAGCAAACAACCGATTCCCAGGGCAGCAGGTCTCCCCCCACCCCTACTGCCACACAAATTTAATCTTCACAGCTTTCACATTCCCTGTGCTGTCTTCATGACGTGTCCCCTGTATCCTGACAGCGAGGCAGGGCAAGGCCAGCGCCCCAGGCTTTGGGGAAATCAGCAGGAATTAATCAGACGGATTCATGGAGCCACTACGGAGTATAATAAGACCCAATGAGGCGGATCAGTGGTCGTCAGCTAACGAAAGCTGATGGGGAAGGAAGGGGGAAAAATTAAAAATACATACAGACATACATACACACACACACACACACACACACATCTCTCTCTCTCTCTCTCTGTGGTATCATCTATGGGAGATGGAGTGTGTGGGAGAAAGAGCTCCATGGAAGCCTACCTGAGGTTGCCTTTGTTGGTGGCGTACTTGATATGGTTACAGATGTAATTAAACATTCCATGGGCAGTTGTGCAGTCCCTAGCATCAAAGACCTGGTGAAGACCAAAAAAATGCTCTTTGAATAACCCAAATATATCTGCAGTATTAATACTGGTCAGCATGAAATAATCATTCACCATTTGTTCCGTCTGCCAACTTTCATTCAATTTTGTAATTTAACTTGAAATAATAATTTGAAAAAAGCACCAATGAATGCAATGAGTTCTCTGGTTTATCCATTCCTTGTGAGTGACTGAGAGCATGTGGGAGGAACTGTTCCTCAATTTTCCGGTCAACATGACAAAGCTATTTACCAATTTGAACTTCTGCACTTTCATTTAATATTGCAATTTATTTGGACATAATTGGAAAGACAGACCAATAACTGAAAGTAATGACATCTGATTTGGTGATTCCACACAGCGCAAGTAAAGATCATAACTGCTCCTCACCTGAAGTTTGGACCACTGGATCCTTCCCACACAGCGCGCCGCATTCCTCCAAGCATGCTTAGCACCATAGATAAGCTCAGTGTCTTTCAGCTGGTAAGTTCCAGAAGCCTCGATCTCTTTTGTGACCTCCTCCAGCCGGTCCATATGGGCCTTTGAGCCAAACCTGCCCACAGAAGTGTTCAGAACCAACACTTTTGACAACTGAAGTTCTCCCCCATCACAACACTGAGTCAAGAATTTACCACCACTGTGTTCCCTTACTCCAGTGTCAATCCTGACTTGCCTTTTTATGGAGGTATAGTACTGGTTGATAAAGTCAGTAGCAAGAGGAAGTAGCTCTTCTTTGGGTCGGACCTCATCCGGTTTCCTGGCTTGCTGATTTGGGGTCATCACGGACCCAATACACACACTCTCTGTGCAGATCGGTACCTACAAAATAAAACAGCAAAGCTTTAGCAAAGGATTCATATGTCTATAGGGGTGTAACAGTACACGTATTCGTATCGAAAATTTTCGGTATGGGTCTTTCGGTTCAGTACAGTATTGTACAAATGCGTGTTTGTCTGTGTTTTCCTCCCCTGAGCGACATTCTAAAAGGGGCGGAACTGCGCCACTATGCACGAGCACATACGTCCTAATGTGAAGCAATTTGTTCATGTGAATACAAGTACAGCACAGATATTTTTTAAATGCTGCACCATAATGGATATTTATTTTGTTATGCTTTGTTTTTTTGGCCCAATATTTGCAGCAGTATTGACAGACACTTTTTATTTAAGACATATTTGGCTCAGTAAACCACTGTAAAAAAAAAAAAAAAGATGCAATTTATGTTTTGTTTCTTTTACTCCTGCTGTGCTGAAAACATACCGAACCGTGACTTCAAATCCAAGGTACATACCGAACCGTGACTTCAAATCCAAGGTACATACCGAACCGTGACTTCAAAACTGAGATGCGTACCGAACCGTGATTTTTGTGTGCCATACACCTACTGTCTTATGTACACACAATGCATAATGAAAATTGCAGCCGTCAATTACAAAACACATACAACCTACCTCAAATTATGGTAGAGCCTATGACAGGGTTCCCCAACTCTGATCCTGGAGAGGCAGTTCACAGCTTATAGATTTCCCTGCTCAAACATGTCAAATCAGCTAATTATCAGGTTTAGTAGGTGTATCTAAGCAGGAAAATCTGTAAACTGTTGCACATTAGCCTTCCAGGAGTGAAGTATGGGAACCCTGGCCTACAAGCTTAGCAAGCATTCTCCCTTACAGAGGGGTGGCGGGGGGGTGGGGGGGTGTTACTCCACCATTTCACTAAATCTCTTAATATAGCCAGTGGTCTCGTTGGGCCGAAAAGTGGAAATTTTCAGTCCAATGGAGTGTGACTAAATGTGATTGGGATGCAATCATCCCAAGCAGCCATCAATATAGTACGTAGATTACAAGCAAAGGGTCATGAGTCAAAGACGGCTGCTGAGAAAAAAAGCTTGGCATCACTGAAATGAGCCACGTCATCTGTCTGGGCCACCCGTTCAAAACACTGACCCAAATTGCACATGATTCATGATTCATGAATGAGTGTCTGATGCACTTATGCTGTAAGATGCTCTGGGATGGCATCATTGATGAGTCCATTCAGTGATAAAGGTGTAAGAAGTCATTTTAAAACCAGGTAGTTCAAAACAAAACAATTTCACTTCTTTTTATATACCTCAGCAGTGCTAAGTGGCTACCCTGCTAATTAATGAGGCTTGAGTCTGAAACACAGCTTGTGGTACATAACAGATTGCAACATCCATAATCGCTTTGATTAATAATGAACATTTTAACAACCGACTCGCCAAAGAATTAAACCTGTAATCCTGTCCGCAGTTGAATATTTCTTTAATATTAAAGCAGGAGAGCCAGAGATACTTTGATAGAAACTAACACACGGCACCTTGCTGGAGTTTAGATGCAACGTGTCAGTGTAAAGCGTCCCGGTCTCCCAGTTCTTGACCTTCATGAAGCGAGGGCACTTAGACGGACTCCCATTCTGTGATGGCTTTGTGGGGGACATCACGCCTTGAGATACCTGCAGTAGATGAGAACAGGCAATGTGCAAAGTTAGTGAGTACTGTGGAAAGATTACGAGGAGAATGATGGAATGCAAAATGAACTAAACACACCATAGAAACATTAGCCATAAATCCGTGATATCTACTTGAGTTGACACAAATAAGAATCCGTCGTCAGCCTTTCGCCACTAAATTAGCAACGCAATATGAAAAAACCAACCCACTTCCCACGCACGCAATTATCTAATCAACCAATCACATGGCAGTTGCTTCAATGCATTTAGGGGTGTGGTCCTGGTCAAGACAATCT
>JAODJW010000040.1:30322842-30347494 GCA_026777045.1 Hyperopisus bebe | reverse complement strand
ACTTTGACTGAAATAACCACTCGTTACAACCGAGGTATGCAGCAAAGCATTTGTGAAGCCACAACATGCACAACCTTGAGGGGGATGGGCTAGTTAAATATAATTTGGAGCGTGGGATCTCAACTCCATGGTTATTGCAAGTTTTCCCCCGTGTCTTATTTAAAAAGAGACTTTTTCTCTTACTGGGAAAACCGTACATCTGTGCCCCGTTTTCTGAATGATTGGATCATGCCCATGCAGCACGTGCAGCAAACCATGGTGGAGAATATATGCAAGGATAACATAAAGAAAAGGGCACAGACAAGCTTGGCATGGTATTCATGTTTGAGTTATTAGTGATTACGTCATTAACATTATTTAGGTCCTCAGGCAACCCTAGCCGTTAAAAGTAAAAAGTTAAAAGTTTAACTTTTTATTAAACATATTGATGTAACTACATACACATGTCAGTGTGCTACATGAATATTGTAAATCAGTGCTTTTATTGACTATTAAATAAAATCTACATGAACCACGTGATGATTCAGCATTCTGCACTTCCATTGACATGACTGTCTCGCTACACAGCTCTGTCCTCAGCATTGCTCTCTGTTGTCCCATGGCATTTCAGGGAAGCAGCGATGCACATTCGCCTGCTATTCATACTGACCCTCCCACATAACAAGTAATTACACATATTCTCCTTGTGTACTGCATGTAACAATAAGAAAGTTTTCCAGATATCCTAGTGTGATCTTTTTGGTGTTTGACCTGCATTACATGCAAAATCACCACATAGCCGCAGAGTAAACTGTACTCTTTTGTTTTATAGCGTGCGTTTTAAAATCTCTTGGTTTGTTGTGCTTAGACAGCTTGTTTACTTACATGCACGTTTATTTACATGCAAGTAGGCTTGGGCAGTATCTAATCTATTTTTTAATACTGACCAGACATTATACCTTGGTATACAGTGTTTTCAAAAGAATGCTATTCCTGTATTTTGAATTCTCAGTGATATGGGAATAGGGGGCATCGAGGGCCGCATATGTTTGAGGGGGCAGGGGGTTCAGTTTCATTGTTTGTAAAAGAAATACCTTCCCACCCACACTCAAAAAATGGTTCTTATATGGGTACTGCTTGCCATGTATCATTTGATTCCTTTAATATTTGATTCATACAAGTGTAATATTTGATCTTAAGTAGTACCAGAGGTAGTAATGGGTGATTTTAACAATAATCGATTAATTCAGATTTTAAGGTGATTTGATAAGAACATTGCAATTTAAATAATCTAAACACTATGAAATACTTGCAATGTTAATGCATAATGCAGGGTTAATATGCGCTCAAGCAATACAGGTAGAACAGAGTAAATCATGTAGACCATACATGTGCCTTCTAGTTTGAGTTTGTCCTGGTGAGTTTGTGTGCTAGGCTAGCATGTAGCTGGCTAGCTAAACTGAATTGCTAAGCAAGCATGGAAGCACACAGTCATTCTGTCGTAAATTATAAGATAATTCCAAAGAAAGGCAGTAATGTGAAGTGTGTCATGGGGAACTGGTTTGGATATGAGATGTAAGACATTGAGTCAAGTGAAATGCAAAGTTTGCAGAAAGGCCATGGCCACTAAAAGGAGCAGTATGTCATGACCTGCTTGTACGATCCTCATGTGTGCCACGCCCCCTCATTAACCAAGTGTGCTACCCCGATTGTAATCAGCTGTTTTGAGTGATCTCTGATTAGTCCTGTGTATTTTAGTCCACGTCTAAGTCCGTTTCCCTAGGTCTGTCATTGAAGTCTCATTGTGTAGTGTTGCTGTCTGTTGCCTGTTCCATGTCCTTACTAACTTGTCAATTAAATCCCGTATTCCCCAATCCTATGTCTCTTTCTCCTGCTTCCCCGTCTCGCGCACCACTACTGATCCTGACAGAATGACAGACCTCCCAAAGAAGACACCCGACCTCACGGACAAGGTCATTTATTGGCTTCAGCAGCCTAAGAGCCGAAAGGATCCTGCGGCACAGGATTTAGCCGTCCGGAGCAGGGACATCCTGGAAGAGATGCCTGCCTGGCGACGCGCACCTGGCTGAAGAGGAGCGTGAAAGTCTCTGGCGGCTTCGAGAAAGGGCAGTGGAAGAGATGATGCAGCAGGTGGCTTTCGACAGTGGGCTACCCCACGGTCAGCTGTCTGAAGCACCCCAGAGCTCACTGAAAGCTGGGAGAAAGAAGGGAAAGTAGGGTCTCCGAAAACAGGAGGACACACCGGAGCTCTTCCTAGGGGCTACCTGGATCTCCGCTGCTTCTCCTGCTGGGTGTCAGGAGACGCCCCTCATGATTCTGGACTCAGCAGCGTTCACCATGGACGTCGCAATCCCCAGGAAGATGGCACCCGCGACTGAGGTGCAGTTCCCTGCTTCACCCCCCGCAGTTCCTGCACCAGCAGTCGAGGCTCCATCCCCCTTGGTTCCTAATCTACCTGCTTCAAGTTTGCCTAATCTGCCTGTTCCTGTGCTGCCTGACCAGCCTGTTATACCCAACTCCCTTACCTGCCTATCTCTGCAGTGCCTGACCAGCCTGTGCCTGTGCTGTCTGACCTGCCTGTTCTGCCCGTGCCTGCCCTGCCCATTCCTGTGCTGCCACCAGTTCCAGCAGCCGGTGCGCCCGAGGTCCCGGCTCCGCTTCCGCCTGCTGCTGCACCCGAGGTCCCGGCTCCGCCCGCGCCCAACATCCCAACCCCGGCTCCGCCCGCGCCCGACGCGCTGGCTCCACTCGCACCCAGCTCCGCCCACGCCCAACGTCCCAGCCCCGGCCCTGCCCAAGGTTCCTCTGTCTCTGCCTCCTGCTCCACCCGCGCCTAATGGGCTGGCTCCACCCATAGAGGCTCCAGCTCCAGTGCCCCCGGCTCCAGATCCAGTCCCCGAGGAGATCCCGGACTATCAGATCACCGCTCCTGCTCCCTTGATGGAGGGAGAGGAGGAGCTTGAGTGGAACCCCTAGGGAACATCCATAATGGCCCCAATGGGCACCTCCAGGAGAATGACTCCTCTGCCATCGCCCCAGCATGGTCGATCCTGGCCAGGATCCCACCTGTCGGTGTCCCGAAGAGGGAGAGGACATAGGTGCAGGGGCCGGGTCCTGCCCACCCTGCCCCCTAGCTCGCCCTCTCTCGCCTTGGCTGGGGCTCGGGGGTGCCTGCAGGTCCTCTGGCTTCTGTTCTGCTGTCGCCTGTGGGTCCCCCTCTGAGGACTCATCGGCCGCCTTCAGTCCTGCCTCTGCCGCCTTTAGGTCGCCTGCGGCTCCCCCCACTACCGCTCATCAGTCAGCTACGCCTTTTCCAGCTGTGGCTATGCCGTCGCCTGCTGCAGCTGCTCCTCCCTTCTCTCCTGTGCTGTGGTCCCCTCCGACTTTCTCCTCGCTTATCCTGGTGCCCCCTCCGACTCCCTCCTCACCAGCTTCACCTGTTCCTCCATCTGCCTCCTCGCCCCCTGTGAGGTCTCCTTGTACTCTGGCCTCACGGTCACCTGCGACTTCTCCGGGAGCCACTCCTCGCCCACTGCGGTTCCCTCGGGCTCCCCTTGGTCCCTCGTCCTTTCCCTTTCTGGCCTCTGGTTTCATCCCTCCTGTTTCTGCTCCTTGTCCCTCTGTGTCTCCCTTGTTCACTCCTGGCCCTTTCAGTCCACCTGTTGGTGTTTCCCCTGTGGCTCCTTTTCTGGTTTGTCTGTCCGCGTTTCCTGTTCTGTGTCTGGTTCTGTCCTGGTTGTTGCCCTTGTGCCTGTTTTGTATGTCTGTCCTGTTCCCGGTCCCTCATTAATGTTCTAGGTCTTGTTTTCCAGGTCCCATGTCCTGGAGTGCGCACCTTTGGGGGGGGGGGGGTTCTTGTCATGACCTGCTCATATGATCCTCGTGTGTACCACGCCCCCTCATTAAACACGTGTGCTACCCTGGTTGTAATCAGCTGTTTCGAGTGATCTCTGATTACTCCTTTGTATTTTAGTCCATGTCTGAGTCCGTTTCCGTAGGTCCGTCATTAAAGTCACATTGTGTATTGTTGCTGTCTGTTGCCTGTTCCATGTCTCTGCTCCCTTTGTCGATTAAACCCTGTATTCCCCAGTCCTACGTCTCCTTCCCCTGCTTCCCCATCTCGCGCACCGCTACTGATCCTGACACAGTACAACCAATTTATTTTAACACTTACAGCAGAAACACTCAATGTAGTGGCAGCAATGTGAAAAAAATGCAGCGTTAGTGAGGCTATCCCCAGTGCTCAGCCCAAAGCTCCAGCTAAAAGGCAGCTAACATTAGCAGCATTGTTTTCCAGCGTAACCCCATGTGATAAATCATTGCCCAGATGGAAAGAAATAACAGGTATGGTGCCATATTATATTGCAAAAGATACGGTTGCGTTACACTGTGGGGAACTAAATGTTTGCTGTGATGCTGTACACTACTGATCTAAAAGTATGTGCTTCCAAGCTGCAAATATTTCGTGTTCAGCTCAAGAAATCTGAATGTTTTGGGGTTGCCAACTCTCACTCATCTAGTGTGACACTCATGATTTCAGACTCTCAGGCTCACACAAGAGAACTTATGACAAATCTATATTATTCCATTATAAACCTAAAACTAGTTACATCAAACATGTTGGGGTAGTTTGCAAACCCTATACAGACTTCATTACAAAGTAATAAAACTGCTACATAGGTGTACTTGCTTGGGCAGCCTTGTCTCAAATTGAAAATCTCACATCAGCTTGCTAACCAAAGTTGACAACCCTGAGATTTTCTTCCATGGAGATTTTTTCATGCGTCTTTTTATATAGTCATTAAACAAAATTAAATTAACAAATACAATTTGCAAACTAGTACAGCAACTTAAGTTGCAACAAGTTAAAATACTAAAGTACATATCCGTAAAAATGCCTACTTAAATACAGTAACAAAGTATTTGTACTTAGTTACTTTACACCTCTAATTATTATTGAGGTAAGGAATATGATGCAGGTTTCTTGTGGGCATTTTTGTTTTTTTTATTATTTTTAATCCAAATTAAACAAATGTTAGTTAAAACAAGACATCCATCCATCCGCTTAAACCCAAGTGGGGTTGTGGGGGGGACCGGAGCCTATCCCAGGAACAATTGTTGCAGGCAGGAACCAACACACTGCAAGGTGCACAAACTCAATTATGGGGGCAACTTAGATTTGCCAATTAACCTATCGCGCATACTTTTGGACTGTAGGAGGAAACTGGAGCCCCTAGTGGAAACCTATGTGAACATGGGGAGAGCATGCAAACTCCACACAAAAAAGTCTCACACCCCGACCCGGGGTCCAGACCCAGGACCTTCTTTCTATGACGCAGCAGCACTAATCACTGCACCACCCTCAAAGAAGCCGTGTTATTTTTTAAAAAAAAATCCTGACTAAATTGTGAATTGTCTGAAAAAAATAGTGATTTTATTTTTTCCTCATACTGCCCAGCATTAACTGGTGGTCACATTTACATATGGTTACATATGGATTGCTAATGTATTGGTGCAGCATGCTTAAACTTATGTGGGCAATGTAAAACAAATAAGTATCATGAATGGCCTCCTCTGGTTTGTAAATGTCTTGTCCTTTTAAGTTTCTTTATATGGGAATATCCACAAAATCATGAACTTCCAGGTTCAATCTCACCCATGCCCAACAGTAAGCCCTGCCCATTCCGGATATCCATAATTTTCTTGGTTAAACAGATAGATTGTCCTGTACTTGCTCACCCTTATTAACTGACCTGATGAGCCAGTGGCTGTATTGATGGATGGGTGTCACTAATTCATCCTTTCATTAATTGCAGTGAATCATCTTTGCAGGAGACTGTACATGTTGTCTTCTGTGGAAACCAGAGCACTGATCTATAAATCAAAAGGAAATATGGTCTTCCCTCTCATCACCACTATCATCACTCAATTGCAGTTATTTGTAAATGATTCCTTGCAAAATATGAGCAAGGTAATTGTAGCTTTTCCTGAAGGGATAAATGCAAACAAGAAAGTCAATTAAGCTTTACTGATGGCCTCTATTCTCCTGGGAGTCGGAGGAGGGTGTCCCCCACCCAAATTGATTAGTTTCCCTCCGCTCGCAAAAACAAGTTTTCACAACTGTTATGAAATTTAAATGGTGTTTAAAAAAACACTACCAGGTAGGATCCTCACGAGGACGTTCAATTCTGCACGACAACAATGGCTGCCTTTTGTTTTGAGGGACAAGGAAAGGTCACAAGCTGGCTGTTCGATAGGGTGCAGGAGTGAGAGTGAGAGCAAGAGGAATCACAGCACTGTGAGATCTCAAATTTCAGGTCATGCTTTGGCGAGGAGGGGTCCTATAATTCCTTGCTGGTCTAATCTCAGTGAAGTATTTGCAGAAGGAGAAACTTTGCACCTTCTTTACAAATGGCAGGGATATCATCCCTGGATTTGCACCTTTGCTAGCAAGAGCATTTCTGCCAGTATGCCAGTATGTCTGCCATCGTGTTAGATGCCAAGTCGTGTGGCGGTGAGCCAGAGGTCTGGATGACTCCTCCCAGAAAAAGGAACAGAAAAAGAGGTTTACTGGAAACAATTTCTTTTTGAATGGAGAAAAGCACTACAGAAGAACCAAGAGAGGTAATAGGCTGAGCAGTGATTAAGAAACTAAAGGTTCAAATACTAGGATGGGTTCTGATCTTGTACCTTTGAGCTGGGCATGTAAATTATTTCAGCACAAATCCAGTATGTACAGATAATATTTAAAATTGCCCGTTGCTGTGGAGATGAACGCAATTTGCTAGGAAACCATGAACCTTTGCTGGAGGACTTAGAGGTGACTTCAGCTTATTTTACAGTAATTATTACATTCAAAGCTATTTGGACCGATAAAACATTAAGCAAGAATATGGCAAGATTATAAGAAAGGAAATAGGCTATCAGCAATGCTTGGAGTCTCTTCACCAGTATTGGACTGAAATTCAAGTTGACGTTAGTCTCCCTTTGGAGGTTTGCGTCGGTGGGGCTGAATGCTCCGACCGTGGGGCTAAACGTCAGTGATTTGTGCCGCTTCAGCAGAGGCCTTGCCGCTTCCGCCACACCGGCTTCCAGGCTCCCCAGCTGAACCTGCGGGGCCCGATGGGGGAACCTGAGTCCAGAGCCTCTGCTTTCCCACAAAGGCGTGGGCCTGCAGACCTCATGCTATATCTGAAATAACCTTGGTATGGTTCATTCTGTTGTATGTCAGCCATCAATGTAACACAGTATCTGTCTGTACAATACTATCATTCAGCATGTGTAAACTGTAATCACAATCAGTGTGACTAGCCAAATAACGCCTCCTCACCTCATCACCCAACAGGCTGATGTTTTGTAAACATTCTTGCACAAAATGGCTGCTGTGACATCACTCGCGTTATACAGAATTTTCAGAGAAGCTGAGGTCATAGCAAAACTTCTTATTTGCTATAAATGTTCATATAGAGGGACCTCACAGCACTTACCAATTCCTATTTTCCTTCCAGAAACTATTTTTTACACCATGGAATTTTCTCCATCGCCTTTCTGCAATGAATCCTAATATATCGCCCTCCAAGTATTACACGGCTACCAGTTGTGGAGAGGCCAAAAAGCAGGAACAGACAATGGCAAGTCATGATGGCCCCTCGCTATCGCAGCTGTGTGCCCCATTCATCATGCTTCCTGGACCCCCTCCCCCCAGCCCGAGCCATCATCACCACCCCATCTGGCTCCATTCATTCAACCCTTTTAGCATCAGAATCACAGTGAGTGGCCTGGGGACATTAATGGCAGGTAATGATTATGACAATTCCACTACAAGCCTGGCATGACGTATGCCTCAGTTGGCCAACCGCGAACCCTGTATGCCTCGGGAATGCTGCTACCTTCTCATCCTCGGAGTAGGGGTTGTTGAGTACTGTAGGTGGGTCATCCCTTCTCACTGGGTCGTCGAGGGCCAGATCTGCATTGGAGGCCAGCCCTTTGCCCATCACAGCAACACTGCAAATGACACAGAGTACCGGTTAAGCGCTGCACGTTTGCACTATCCGCCACTCTATCCCGCCAAACCAAAATGACCCTAGGGTGTCACCCAGGGCGGGATGCAGTCGTGGCGTGTGCTGTGTCTCCATCCCCATTGCCAGGGAGGTAAACAAGCCCATCGGAGTAGCAGATTTTGTCAGAGATGTGGGATGACTCATATCAGCAGCATGACACTGAGGGAATGCAAACTTTGCGGGGGTGGGGTGGGGGAGGCTGTGCCAAGGACGCAAGATGCGGATCTGGTAATGACTTGACGAATGTGATGCTCATTGACAGACTGTGGTGTGATACATGGAAGGTGGGCGGTGCCAGGGGCGGGTCTTCAGGGCCACATAGGTGGCAAGCACAACAAACCCATCAGCGCATGGTGCATGGCTTTCCGTTTTCCACACAAGCTGCTGAGGATCTTTGTATTTGGGCTCATTGTGCTGAGTGATGTGAAAGCTCAGCTTTACACTTAAGGTCCTGCACTGACCCATGCAGTGGGAATTCGAGTAGATGTTCAGACGTTCATATTGCCTAAAATATGAGCTCAGTATTGTCAAAAAATATGAGCTCTCAGCCCACTTCTACAGTTTTGGGAAACAGTGCTTTAGTATAGGAACAAATGAAAAGGATCCTTTACGTGCTCATTTGTTCAAAAGGAAAGGCTCCATCTGACTCATTGCTTTCAATTCTTTTCAAAGTTCAATGTCCAGTAACCCCTTTTTCATAGATGTATGGGGTAGACAAATGGAGTTAACGAACTCATATCTGCTTTCCCTGCTGCTTTTTTTTTCAGATAGGATGTTGCCCCCTAAAAGCCCATTTGTTTATATGCTGCATTTATCAAAAGATTATTCTGCATCCATGCTATTTAAGTGGGGCTTTGTGCTGAGCAGGAGGAAGAGGACGCTCTACGGCTGTCCTTTCACGGGATAGGATGAGTCATTTTAAGCATGTTCTTTTATTAAACAAATGGTGAGTTCATGTGCCTTGAATGTGCAGAGCTTGCTGCAAATATTTAGAAATCAGATTTGTATCACCAGCACATACTGCTGCATAATAGAATGGTAGTCAGACTCTGTGTATAGGTGCATAACACAAGTACAGCTAGTGAATGATGACGGGTCTTTACCTGTCCACTTGGACTTCTGCGTCTCTCGTGTCCACCCCATTGATATCCTTCTTGCTGTGCTTGAGGAGCTTTAGAACAGGCTCTATTTCCCTCAACAGGTCCTTGTTCTCTTCAACGCCATTTAGAAGGGCATGGCAGTCCCCGGATTCCCCTGGAGCAATCAGTGAGGAGACCATGCTGTTCATCTGGATGAGAGTGCTCTGCTCCCTGCTTGGGGAGAGGTTCTCGATTGCCCGCAGCTGCTCCTTGTTGGCCTGCAGGGAGCCCTCAAAGGACCTAGGGAAGAGTGGTCGAGTCACCCTCACAGTCTTCTGACGCCCGTCTCCAGAGAAGGTGGTCTCCAGGTGGGTAGTGAAGCCCTCTGGCCCTCTGAGGATGAGCACGGCATGGCTCTCAGGTGAGATGTTCTTGAGGGTCTCCAGTGCCCTCTCGTAACTCATGTCGACCAGTGGCTTGTTGTTGACGGCCAGGACGATGTCTCCAACCTGGACCAGGCCACACTCCTCCGCTGCCCCACCCCGGATGAGATCCGACACAATGACAGGCGGCTTGCACACCCTCTGCTTCACCAGGAAACCCAGGCCCCCAACCTTCCTCTTGAAGAGCCTCACCGAGATGATGTTGGGCTGCAGCTGGTAGACGCTCGGCTCAGGGTCCTGCATGCTGCGGGCTTTTCAGCAGCTAGATGAATAGGAGATGTGATTGAAATAAGTTAACTTTAGCTCTGTGATTAACCAAGTCAATTGAGTTGATCTTCCTCGCCACTTTTTTTAGACTGGCATTCCCTGAGATAGGAAAGAGAGATCATGTGAGGCAGACATATTGAGGGTTTTCAATGTAGATAAACAGTATATTCTATATTTATTTCAACAAGCATTTGATCCTGGGTTTTCACTAGTAGACTAAGGTCACACTGAGACTGCATACAAATCTGTTCATCTTGTAATAAATTTATATTGCCTTGGATATTGTTGACCTGCATATGTCAACTGAAATGAGCTATTTACTAAGGCACCTGTAATTCAATCCTGTTTCCTTATTCGCTGTCTACTTCTGCAGGTATTTCTCCAAAATTACAAATGATGAATGGACTGATTCATTCCATCTAAAACATTCTGCCAGGAACGAGCGACAGCTGAGTCGAGGGATGGTTTAACAGAGAGAGAAAATCACACTCTTCATGCTGCACTAGTGAGCAAAAGTGGTATCTCCTTATCTGAGTCCCAGCCATCAAAGTGTAAAACTAAGGAGGTACGTGTCACCTTGCTACAAGGTGACACCTTTAACAACGACATACAACATTCGCTGCTGGCTAGGGAGGTACTGCAGTTGAAATTTTACGCATTTGCATGTTACGCAAGTTTCCCGTTTGATGTCGCTGGAAAGAGCCGCGATATTTTTCATTCGGAATAATTCTCAGCCGTCTGTCTGCATCCCTGCTGTTGGGTTATGTGTCCTCTATGTTTCCCTCCAAAATTCAAGGTGCATCAAACGCAGAAGTCAGTGATATTAATATGAGTCCCCCCCCCCCTTTTCCTTGTGCAAGTCTGGCTTCTCTTGGCATTCATGAGCAGGCATACTGCTCAGTGAAACAAAGCTTGCATAATCTTTACAAAATCCAAGTTTAAAAAAGGAAAACGTGCAAACTGTTTCTTAGGCAGAGAGTCCAGCAAGAGAGATTAAAGAGCTGCTTGTTTGGTAAGCATGATCTGCTACAAACATTCTGTGTAAATGTGAAATAGGCATTTTAAAATCTGATCGTTGGCTCTGGTGTGACTCTGTTCGATCCTCATATGACACTTTTGAACTTTAAAACATGTTTGAATGGCTAATACAGTACCCCTCGGTGCAGGATAATTTAAAATTAGAGGCAAGGGTAAAACTGTCTGTAAATTATAAGCCACGATCTGAAATCCCTGAGGAATGGTCTGAATTAATTTTTCAAAGGCGGATGTAACCGTTGGCTTAAATACACAACGTAAAATATTATTAGAATAAAACATTGCCCACAACGCAGATATCCCTGTATACTGACGGATATTTTCAGCACTATGGACAGCAACGCAAGCGATTGCTGGGTTATTTTTCACGACTTATTATAGTAAGCGGGTATGGTGTTTGTACTTATTTTAAACATGCTCCGTTAAAAACTTGCAAAATATATCAAAGGATTTTCCTCCAACTGCCGCATGCGAATATATTAGCAGTTATAGAAACACTCCCCTCCCTGCCTTTCATTCTAACTTTTTTTCTGACATTTAAAACAATTGTTCGTACTCAGTGCAATTCAGACTCTTCGGTTAATATGTAATATCTCAAAATCTCAATTTCATTACATTAAAAATAAAATGAAAGGTAGATAACTGGTTGCCTTCACCAATTTTCAGATGGAAATGGTCTCTTAAGTTATAAAATTAACTGATTTTAGAATATATTTCTTAACATTAATAAACAAGCGCAAAATGCATCCGTCTAATCTGCATGTAAATTCAACCTTTATTCATATCAAACCCTCAATTGTATCTAAATCAACGCAATCACACATAACCACATCTAGTGGCTGATGTTACTTCCACCTGTAATTTTTTTCTTTTATTTCTAGCGCAATAATAATCGGGGGGAAAGTGGCACGGCAATTGTTTCATGGAAAAACGGACATACAGTCATTTCGCGACTTGCATGGCAAGTGTATCGGGAATGATAAGAAAATCCTGTAACTCCACTCTTTCGGCAACTTACTGCCTTCTGTTGCGTTATATTGCAAAAGTGTTTCTGAACAGCGGCAAGAAGTACCTGCGCTTTCACTCACAAAACGCCTAAAACAATTAACATCGAGTCTATTTTTAATCATATAGCGATCTGACTTTATCCCTTTATCTGTGAAGACATTGCGCAGTACAGCACATCTCATGGTGTGGCAACAAGTTCACACATGGTTATTGGGGGAGGGAAGCTATTGTTCCCCATCATTTCTATCGATGGAAAATTCAGATGTAAATTGAATATAATGACAAATTAAGCGCATGAAACAGCACACTTAGCAATGATATTCAGTAAATGCGTCTGTACTTTGCTAAGAAATCAACAAGAAGAATGTGCGAGTTTTCATAAGATGACACAATAGGATAATCCCAAATTTCTCAGCAATGTCTTAAACGGTTACATAATCTAAAGCAGTGAGTTCAAAGTCATTTCTCAGTGAGATATTAAAGTGCGACTAGTTTTACATTAGAAAAAAACGGGGAGTAGAGCTTACCTTCACTTGCAGGCAACTCTTTTTACAGCGGGCTGAAAAGTTCAGCGGTCTCCCGTGTATAATCTCCTGTGATCGCGATCCGTCTGCAGGGCTGAGGTACCGCGGAGCGCCGCACTCCGTCTGTCACATCGGAAGCGTGGCTGCAAGCTGCTGGCTGCTGCCGTATAAATATGAAACAGCGTGGCCTCCGATGAGCTCAGACTAGGTCGTGCACCGGCATTTATTCCGTGCTCTGCAGCCTTCGGTTCTGTCATCACGGAGACGAGTTACTTTTGACGTCCAACCAGTTTTATGGGTGTGAACGCTCGTTTACTTGCGATTAGGGGATGGGCGATAAGCATCCAGACCACCAGATGCGGTCATTCCCACCCCCTCCCGCCTGGTTTGACCAATTAATTGCAAAGTGCTAGTTCATTTTTATCTTGCTTTTTTTTAAAAAAAAATTCCAGTGTTATGATATTGAAGAAAAACATTCTAAACACAAATGCATTTAGCAGGGTTTACATAAGGAATTTATTAACGATGATCCAATCGGAATATTAATGTATTCTGACATGTTCATGATCACTGAAATGTTTCGCGTCCACGAAGCAAACAAAAACTGTCATTATTAGAATTTGCAGTTGTATTTGTTTCCTTACTCCCCTGTTTCTCCTCTTTCCCTCAAAATGAATTCGTTTTGTCTTAAACTCAAAGTGTTGGATGTGTCTGTTTAATAAATGCGTTTATACGCTAGGGGAGAGAAAATGTGACTATAGCTGGAACAGCAATTTAAAGTTTCATTTGTGTTTTTTTAATTAAGGAGATGGATTACATGAATGGCATTCAAAACCAAATTCCCAGAATTCAGGTGCACAAGAATTTTGTTGTAAATGTGGAAGTGAAGATTAACTCAATGTGTTACCTCAATGAGTTGAAAACGGTCCTGGTTCCATCTTCTTAGTGCCTTGAACCTTTCCTGGAGCTATGTTCTCAACTATATGGCTCTGAGGCCATAAACCATGCATGTGTTGATTGAATTCATGAGTTCTTTGCCTGTTGATTTGCAGGGAGGGAACATACTGATTGTCTGATACATTGTCCTTTAATTAATATGCATGGAAGCAAGGATTAATACTGAGGTCACTTCCGGTAGCTGACCTTTTTTAGTAAAATGGGCTCCTTATTTGAACCCTAAAGCACAATATATTCTGCCACCGGAGCAAAAATCACACACAGTTGAGTTCCCTCGCTATAAACGACGTTTCTGATCCTCTGTTTCCCAGCAGCAACTTGACCGACTCAACAAGAAGCGAGGTCTTTAGACGGATCTGAAAGGGTCTTTTTGCCTGAATAGGGGCATCGCTGTGACGTGGGCCGATGTCACACACAGAAGAATGCTGGCCCAACGGTCTCATTATGTCAATTACTTCCTGCTTGAGTAGTGCCATCTGCCCTTTAATAAATGAACAAACTACAGATTTCTCTGGAAAAGCTCCATTTCAGCCTAGTGCTGTAGCATTCGGCCCACTGTTAATGCTCGCTACTAAAATTAAAACTCTTGTTTTTTTGAAACACTTCCATTTTGGAATCCAACAGAAAATAGACTGGTTCTCATGATTATATGCTGATAATCAGTCGTTCATTCCACGTTGGGGCTGAAATCAATGTTAACCAACTAGAGCACAACTGTTAACACGTGCTACAATTACGTTCAATTATTCTGACACGAAGGACAAATAGTTTTTGGGGCCTGGGACTGTTTGTTTTGTTTGTTTTGTTTTTTTAGTATTTGAACATGCTCCGCGTGACACAATTATCTGTGCTGGGTAATTATTCAAAAATGGTTGCACCTTAATGGGAATGAACCCTGAATTTGTATTAAAAACACAATTGATACATTATCATGTTGTCTATACTCAAAGTTAATACATGCAAACCATATAAATAGAATTTTCTGGATGACTGACCCACGGGCGGGTTACGTGTGCATAAGCAATTGACTTTCTCTGGTCTGAATAATTGACTAATTGACCTTCTTGGTAAATTACCATAAGTAAATATCACTGGCACAATACTTTAAAAGGAAAAAGGAGAAAGGAAAGCCTTCAATTGCAGGAGATTCTTAGAAAAATCACAAGGGACAGAACCGTCACATTAATTAATAACTTGTGTGAGGAATCTACTAACTAGGGAAGGGATTTTTTAAAATCTGTGTAAAGGTGAAATTTGAGCTGTGGACTGTGGTCCTAGCCTGTATATTAGTAGTATGGTTAATTTTGTCCTCTTGCTTAATTGTGTAAATTTCAAGGGCTATACCACACACATCCATCCATTCCATCCAGCCAATCCCAAGAATCTCAGCACACATCCTAAGCAGAATGCCAATCCATCACACACTATGGGCAATTTAGAGTCTTTAAATTGCGGGGGGGAATAGGGCACACCGTGGAAACTTGGGAATAAATGAGGTGAATAGAAAATGCAGTCTGATTTCCCATAAGCTGAGTTTCACACGCCTAGTGCATTATATGCACAAAATGGGACCTATTGCAGTCGATTGGATTTCTTTATCGCTTGTTGATAAGGTAGCTAATTTACAGACAGCCTTCTGCACCAGCTACACATGGTAACATTCGTAAAAGGGGGGCCTCTTCGGTCTTTGACCTGTGCAGATGACAGAGCTGTTCTTTGAAATATCCCTTTATTGAAAGCCAAAGTAAGGCTCTATCTCCTTTGAAAAGAGACTATTCAATTTCAGTTTTAACAGCAGCATTCATAGAATTTCTATGATTTGGCTGCTTTGACCCAAAGCAACTTGTGACCCATTAATCCATAATTTTTCCAGTGAATAAAAGCAGGCTCGCAGCAAGTCTGGGGCCTTTGCTGAGAAGCAGGCTGGGTACGACCTGGATGGTATGCATTTACAAGCACACACCATATTCCACGCAAACCACTTGATCATAAGAAAACTAGAAGAAAGTCACATGAGGAAAAAGATGACATAAAAATTCAAAAATACAGAGCCTTAGTCGGACTCAACAGTTTATATTAAGTACTAATACAGTAGCCTGCCTGGGACTTAAATGAACAGCCCTGAGGTCACATGTCCTTATTTACTACTGCTACTTTAAGTGTAATTTCCTGGATGTCGCTGCAATAAATTTCAGAAAGAGGCTCCCATTTTCAAAGAAGGTTAAGAAAACATTGTGGGATTTGTGCCTCGAACACTGGCATCCTCAGTGAGGTCCAGATGTTCCTACCTAAACCAGGTAGGCCTAAAATGTGAACCTTCTCCAGTCATGGTGATAACAAAAGAGTGATAGCAGATGAAAATGTTGCGGGTCATTATTAATCTTTATTTTTATGAGCAGAGGCGGCACGGCACCTGAGTGGGCAGCACTGCAGCCTCAGATCTCCAGAGTGGTGGCCCTGATTGGTCTATGTGTGCTTTGCATGTTCTCCCCGTGCTGTTGACACTCAGGTTTCCTCCCACAGTCCTGAAACGTGGCAAATTGGCCAGAGTGTGTGGTTGCGTGTGTGTGTGTATTTCTTGGGATAGGCCCCGGGCTGACCCTTCACTGGATTATCTTTTATGAAGATGGATAAAGAGATGTTTATATAGACACCTCACATACAACATCAAATGGTTGCACGTGCAAGGTGGACGTAGGGAGAATGTGTGCCTGCTTTTAGCCAATGTTGTCTTGCCAAACAGCCATGCGGCATCAGACATTCATTGCTTTCAGTGTATATTTTCAGTTGTTGTTCCCAGTACTCAATTTTCTTTTCTGAAAGTGCAGCAAAGAGGTTTTCTGCAGATCAGCTCTTCTGGTGATTCTGTTTTAAATTGAAGTTTAACAGTATCACTGTGTTCCATTTTGCCCAAACATCTTTTAATTTTAAAACACATTAAAGGTATTTTTAGGCACAGACAAATCAGAGCTATGTCAGTACGCTAAGTAGCTTTAGCTTCCGAAGATGATTAAAGAGAAAATACTACTGACAGGCTTTTTAGTTCATAATGATGCACTCATATCGACATAAAACACCAAAATTGTTTTTAATGATAACCGAAATAACATCTTTAGATTTTTTTATTTACCTTTTGATAAGACTGCACAGGCAAGCATTATTACTGGAAAAGATTTAGAAAGATCACTAAAAGAGTATATTTTTGTTGCAGGTTGTCAGGTACAACCAAATGAGTGCTCACTCAGAAACATTGCTGGCTGAGGCTGAAGATGAGAAATTCTGCCCAATAATGTATTCATTTATCTTCTCTTTGGCTTAATGAGGGTTTAGAGCACCTCGTACCAAATACTTCAAAAGGTCCTGGGTATTATATCCCCTCCACTGTTTAATATTTTATTGTTCAGTAAGATGTTTGGCCCCTTAAGAGCAGCATCCATGTCTGCACACGTACAGTATGCACATTAGGGATCGTGTTTATAGCTAATACACTACAACAGACCCCGTCCTGGAAACTCGAACCAACAACATTCAGGATACAAGTCCAAATTTGTATCCCCATCACTACATCCTACTTGACAGAGGTGCTACGTCCCAGAATGAGTTATTCTGCTTTATTGTGGTATAAAATTTAAAATGTATGTATCAAAAAATCCAGATTGTCAGGAAATGGATTGGATTACATTTTAAATGAACAAGAATGAATGTATCTTTTAGTTGGTGTTGGCTTATTAGATATAAAACCTTGATCCTTTTTGCAATAACATTGATTAAATACAGTATAATTCATTTTCAAAATCTGATTATGTATGCAAGAATTCCATTCGTGCATGAAACTGACTTCCTTTAGTTTTGGTAATGAAAATGAGAGAAAATTAGCAATGTAACTGTATAGCGGAAAGCATTATTACTTATCGCATTTATGCATTATTCATCTTTTTGTTTTAATCTGCTCTGTCGGGCCAAATATGTCATGTACACAATTATGTCCAGTCGATAGCTGAAATGCTCTCCTTTGGGATATACAAGAAGCCAAAAGGAGGATCACGGAAGACATTTCTATACATAATTGATTTTCGAGAAAGAAAAAAGCAAGAGTATTTCAGTAGAGCGAACATGCGAAATAAACTAACTCAGTTATGAGTACAGACGCTTATTCTTTTGTTATTTTTATGGAACTGTTTTCTGTATGTCAAAACCATTTGCAAAACTGGCAGCCCTGACTTTTCTTAATTACATTCTGGCAAGCACCGAGACCCTTTACTGAATAAGCGTTTATGCAAGATGGATGTATGGATGTTCTGGCAAATCGCAGCATCCTTGGGGGAAAGTTCTTTTAAAACCAGCAAACTTTGCCGACTCATTTCAACTGTCTTCTTAGCTTTCTAAACAGCTCAGGAGTAAATCTATGTTATGGCAACTGGAGAGCTAGTTTTTCTGCCAAGTGAAATGACCTCTTTGTCACCTCTTTGTCACCAAAAGGTTCCAACAAACTCTTGTCTTGCGTCACACTTTCTCAAGCTTCTGTGACCTTATTTTATTTACTAGTACAGGTAGAATTTCCAGACACAATACTAGTACTGAATTGGTTTCATATAGGTTTTTAACGGTGGACCTGTATGTTTGGATTGCACAGAACACCTGTACTTCAATCAGTAACAAATTTATTTTTGTCATTAAATCCACACGGTACTGTAAAATCAAAAATACTCTTAGTGTTAATGCCTTTGATTTTTCAGGAAAGCCATAATCCTTGCCTGGGAAGTAATCTAAAAAATTGGCTGTGAAAAGCTGAGAAGGTCTTTAAGCATTAACTTTGATTTCCAGCAGGGAGACCTTAGGTCAAAGGTCAAGTGGTGATTGAAACATAAAGCCCAGTTTATGTTCTCCTGTTTGTCTGCCATAGTGGGGCAAAAGTTTTCCTCCATGGGCACCCCAATATGATTTTGAATCAATGTTCATTCAGCTTAAGGCCAGCCAACCCAAGATTTATTTTATAGTGTCACATCGTCTATTCTTGGCACTCCTAGTTGAAGCAGGATTAGCTGGCCAGCACACGAGCACCTCCTAGGGATCTTTCAGGGAACTGCAGATTATGGTTACCAGCATATCATCTCTTTAGGTTATTGCTGATTGTTCTGCATAGTTCCATGTTGATTTAGTCACCTTTACACTACCTCGTAAAACAAGTATGAAAGCTTTGCTGAATGTTAGCCACCTAAACCAGACTAAAGCTTGACCTTTGGAGATGGGGGACAAAGCTGGTCTGCACTTTTCATTAATTCTGCTCCTAATATAAGCATCAGTTTCAATATCAGGAAGGACTCTATGATTCGCTGACAAGTCAGTGATTTTCAGTCTTAGAGTAGCTTGAAAATTGACTCCAGCCTCAAGAGGAGCTTCACAGAAATCCATCACCTAGAGCCTGTAAACACAGAGAGTGTTTTGTTAGGTTGGCTACAGAGAGGTTGAGGGTCCTGCAGATGGCCAATCCTGATACAGAATGTGTAATGACAGTATCAGCGGTTGACCAATGGTCCGGCATTTCAAAAAGGCATTTCATTTTGGTGGACTGGTGAGCATCAAAAAGTGAAATTACCTTAGCGTAAGTGTATTCCTGGTGATCTGGTATTTCGTGTGCCACCATGACCACTGCAAAATAGGCTCCAAGTCTCACACAGCATAAGAAGTTGAAAATAAGATGAACAGATGTTTATGACATAAAACAATGTGTCGGAATAGACTAAGATAGCTGGGCGGTGTGAAGCCACATTTCATTGTTCTCCTCTTTAATCACAGACCATCTATCATCCGTTAGAAAAAAGGGGTTGACACATTAAAACCATATATTTTGCAATGAGTCTCTATTAAATATTTGGCAGGTTATGAATTCACATACATCTTTATGTAATTTATCATTACTGCTGTACTTCCGATTGCAATTAGGAACTTCTTCAAATGAAAACATATACAACATAAACGCATTCAGTTAACCAGGCTTACTGAAGCCTACAGAAATATGTCGCAACAAACTTTCTATGTAAAAAACTGGGTATGACCTTCTGCATGAAAATTTTCTACGTTTTTCTGTAAACCATTCCATAATTAGTGGCTGGAGACCCTCAAACACATCTACGCACTACTCAAATCTTACAAACATTTACAGTATAGGAAAAACTCAACACTTACTGAAATTACGACAATAATGATTATATCAATTCATAAATATTTTCATGCTTCTGGCTTCTGCTCCCTGCCTCCATGGATTTCAGGCATTTTAATAGATTTGATTTTTGTAAGGAATCATTTTAATGAATTCTGATGGCCTGTTTTATGTACACAAATGTGTTTCATTTTCCATGCAGATAGCTTGATGACATTGCACATGAATAGTAGACCTTAATATTTTGTAATACTGTTAATCATAAACTAGGGAAATTCAGACATGCGTAACAGCACAGATTATTATTAAATATTACAAATATGAATGTATATTTTGGTCTGTCATATACATAACCTGTGTCATATTACTCCCAACATTTATGCGCTCTTACCTATGAAGTGCATAATACCATCCATGTCGTGACCACTAGGTTTGTGTTTCTTTATGCACATGCTGGATGAAGAAGGCAGTTTTAAATGCACTATTTTCAGCTGGGAAGAAGCTGAGCTGGAACCAGAAATTTTGGCACTTGAGCCACATTTTATTTTCACCCAGGATACCCCCTTCTGCAAGAAAAACAGAGCTTCTGAACCTGCCCACTAGCAACAGGGCTATAGAGGTACAATCACTGCTCAGTGAGGCTAGTTCTTACAGTGTGTGACTCAGCGGGTTTGGAACCTGTGCTAGCAATCAGAATGTCACTGGTTCAAATCCAAGGGTCTGTAGAGTGATGTCACCATTGGGCCCCCCAGCAAGGCTCTGAACCCCAAGTTGCTTCAAGGACTGGTTGACCCTGCCTTCATTCTTTAAAACAAACAATATATATACAATCAGAAACACGCACATATATATGCATTGCTTTGGATAAAAGTCTCTGCTGAAGTAAATAAAGTGTCAGGCTACACAAGACATGAGTTTTTAAATTATCAGAATGTTTTCAATGTTTAGAAATTAATAGATAGCATATGTAATTATTTTTAGCGCAGCCAGGAAAGGGGAGGGTGGGAGGATGGCTCAGTGGGTGGAGCAGCTGCCTCACACCTCAGAGGTGGGGGTTGCAATCCACCTGTTCCCAGTGTGTGGGGTTTGCATGTCCCCCCGTGGTGTGTGGGCTTTTGCCTGGGTTCTCTGCTTTTCTCCCACAGTAAAGCAGTTACACTAATTGCCATGAATGTGAACATTTATACCAGTAGATGGTGTGTGTGTTTGTTTGGGATGTGCACCTGCCTCATGCTTCATTGTGGAGCTGCATTCTGGGATAGGCTCAAAGCCCCCCCGACCCTGTACTGAATAAATAGCTGGAAGATGGATAGATGGGGGAGAAAAGGAGAAGTAATGTAACTCTCAGATCCCAAAGGCTCTGTCTAGCCACATAATCAGTATGAGCCTCATCAGTGGGTCCTACTTAGGTTGCACAGAGGCTTTTGTATCGGTCATCGGGGTGCGTTTCTGTAGCTGAGATCAAAGTACATATTTTTCCAAACTTCAAAACTTCTGTAAAGTTTGCATGTGTCAGACAACTGTGTTCGATCACGCAGCACTGGAGAATAATAATTTTCCTTGAGTTTCAAACAAATTGAGTCAATACAGAAATCCTAGGAGTTGCCTTGTCTCCCTAAACAGCCTTTGTTTGTAATTTCTTTCAGCATTATTAGGTTGCCATGGAGATCATAGTTATGATCCTTGCTGTTGAAGAAGAAGGTTATTTAATTAAAAACAGTACTTCAGCTAGAAGCTGTGGGGGAAGAGAAGGGAGTTTGTACATAAACAATTACAGAAGCACTGCAAGAACTTTTAATTAAACTAAATTTGGAATAAAGAAAGACACACTCAGTTTTTTTCACTCTTACAGCTTATTTATTTATCTGCATTTTCCCTGTTGTACGTTCTGATTCTGTCTTAAAAGTCTTAGTACATACAAATATTACACAATCTGTTTTAAAATACCATTGGTCACAAAGTGTGGTGCGTGTCATATCCCTCAGCATTAATCTGGCACAGAAGATCGGGCTTCACTCCTAGTTCTGTAGTTGTCAGAGTGCTGGACCACAATAGAGGAATCGATCAAGTAAACAAAAAGAAGTCGCACTTCGCTCCAACATGGTTTTACTGGAAGTCTGCACACAACACAGTCTGCACATCCCCGTCCCTTGCTGTTGGTTACGTCTGTGATCACGCATTTGTGGTAGGGAGTCCTTGCTCTGGTTCGAGGTTCAGGTTTATGAAAGTCTGACAATCCCTGGCAGGGATAGGTAACCCTGATGCTGGAGTGCTGGTATCCAGCAGGTTTTCCATCCTACCTGGTCTCTGATGAACCACACCTGATCTCAGGCAGAGAGTAACTCATCAAGTAGGATAGAAAACCTGCTGTATACTGTCTGGAGTTGGCTACCCCTGCTCCCTGGTGTAAACAACAGAATGACTATGTTTCCAGAAGACATTGTTTAAAGAAAAAAAATCTGGTTGCAGTCACAGGTGTCCAGTCCACCTCACTAGTGTTGGTGGCTATAAAGTATTTGCTCATTTACTGGGTGGTTCACGTCTCAACATAGTCTCTAGCTTTCTCCCCACAAGATGCAGACTGTAATATACATCAATGTGTTCGGTATGACAGCGGCTGCCAAGGGTTTCCCCAGCAACTTTTAAACCCGCAAAATACAACGATACTGCCAAAGCCCGTCATTAGCAGAACACATGAAAAGGCCTGTTTTATTACAAATATCTCCAACTTCACACTGTTTGGCTCATGAAGGGGAGACCACATTTTCTCCTGTGTGAGGAAGAACAGTTAGCGGTGCCAGGCCTGGGCATGACATCACTGACACAGAAACAGTGGCCTGAGAACAGCTGCCCGGGTCCCCACACTTTGTCATTGGAGTCGTGCCTCCTGGCTGATGACATTCCTGCACTCTGAGCCAGGGAGGAGGTAGAGGCCACCATAGCGAGGACATGGAGCAACTCGAAGGGTAACACCTATGTAAGTGCTTTCAAGGTAAATTTAGTGACATAGACAATGACAGCAGACACTGAAGTGGAGGGGGAGCCCCCTAACATATAAATAAGCTATTTATTTTCTTTTGCTATTCCAATAAAGCATGATGATTCCAGGCTTATTCACTAGCTCTGTCTGCTCTTTGTCTGCCCACTTACCCACAGCACGCACTCAAAAACGTGGACGGCGATGATTCCATTAACACCTACCTTCTCTAATCTGCAGGGGACATGTTCTGGGAAAACAATAGCGATGTTTGTTTGTTTGTTGGCGTGAGGGCACCACAGATGCTCAAAAAACTCATAATACTGCAAAGAAACCAAAGTCACGTGACTGTACTGTTAAAACCTCAAACTCATTCATCTTCTGCGGAGATATTCTGCAGCTTGTGATGGGAGTCGCTTAACACCAGAGTCTGTCCAGCTTAGTCCTCTTTCCCAGACCACTTTTGGCATCAGCATGAAGGTCCCTGCAATGTGGACTCATGTCTAATTGGGGGTGGGGTTGGTCGTTTACTCTCGCAACCTGCAACCTTGTGGGGATAAAAAGACAGCCAGGCTACTGGACTGCCTTTCAGGCCCAAAAGCCTCCTAAGAAGTTCATGCTAATTACCAGTTTCCCAATTTCAAAATGACCTACAGCTAAGAGTCATGGTCTGCACAACACCAAGTATCCTGCCCCCGGACATGAATTTTCTACTCAGGGGAAAGAAATCGTGGAACCACAATAAATTTTACCCATCCTAAGCATAAGGAAAATACACGAAAACAAACCACTTAACTTTAATGTAGGTCATTAAAAATGTTTTTTTTCCACCACTGTAGTAAAAATTATGTCTTTGTCATGGGGATGTGTAAACAATCACTTTACTGATTGCCATTGTAGCTATGAGTAGAAAATCCGCTGTAGCTCACAACCTGCCACAGAATCCTCTCCCTGTGGTGCTGAAAACTGCAATATCTTCTTGATAGTGTGGTAACTTGATAGTGTGGAGAAACGGGAAAATTTCACTGGGGCTGAATCAATCTCCTTGTGTATGGGGACTCCGGCTCCTGAAGCTAACCTGTTCACCGTATAAAAAGCATTGGAGATTGGAGGCTAAGGATCAAAGAATGCTGCGTAGATCCTCATCTCATGTCTCTCCAGCAGATCGCTCCAGGAATATCAGGAGTGCGACAGGAAGATTAAACTAATAGTGACATATTCTGTGCCAAAATCCTACCATGATTGGAAAGCCTGCCTGTAGGTGCAGCAATCCATTTCCATCACTGAGAACATCCTCATTTTTTTCCTAAACAGTCCAGTGCCAGAAGCTAAAACCTGATTGGACCTGGGCAACTAGAACCTGGAATGAATGTATGACAAGGACATATTGACTAGCATATGTAATATCCCCCTGAAACAACCTGGTTCACAATATAGCATCTGATACCTGTAAACCCAGTTGAATGGCTACTTGCTACATTCAGGCTTTCAGGCCTTAGGAAATATCTCATTGATCAGGATGTACTTCAGCAAGGAAGGAAAAATCATTGTTTTGTGACAATGTTAGGGAGTAACCTTCTGAAGCCAATGGGTCAGATGAAGGATATAGTCTACATGTGGTCACATCATGCCTGCCGCATCTACTTGACCCTCCAGTCTCCTCCCTCACGTGGCCCTAATGGGCCACACCTGATGCTTGTTGCCCTAGTCTCTGTATTTAAGTACCTACTTATCTCGTTCTCACTAGACCAGTCATTAATGTCGCTCCGCCTGTCAGCCAGTGTCCTTCTAATGGTTAGTCTTCTCGTTTTGGTCCCTCATGGTCCTCTCCCTGTTTATTTAGTTCTATTTCAATAAACCCCCCTTTTTGCTCAAAATGCCAACCCTCAAGCAGAGATGATGACTCGAGTTTGCGACTCGCACTCAAGTCCCTCTTGAATTGACTTCAGACTCGACTTGCAACTCGTTACTTTTTGACTCGGACTTATAACACTCGGAATAACACTCAGAATATCCCGCACTTTGTCAGACTAGGTACCCGGTTTGTACTAGTGGCAAAACAGATAAAGCGTTTTAGAGATTGTTGATACGTGCACAGCTGCACATCGGGATGTGTCTAATGCCTTTACGGTTTGGGGAGAG
>JAODJW010000040.1:30301428-30322742 GCA_026777045.1 Hyperopisus bebe | reverse complement strand
CCCAAACCGTAAAGGCATTAGACACATCCCGATGTGCAGCTGTGCACGTATCAACAATCTCTAAAACGCTTTATCTGCTTTGCCACTAGTACAAACCAGGTACCTAGTCTGACAAAGTGCGGGATATTCTGAGTGTTATTCCGAGTGTTATTTTACATTACATGGCACCGCATTGAAATAGACGTTGCTTAACCTGTGTCATAAATTATGCATAGCCTACATCGTGTTGTTATACAGTAATCGGCAGATCGGCATAGATTGCCATAAATCTGATAATTTAGCAGTGTGTACCAAAAACGTTTCTGAAATACCCTTACAACTCAACCTGTATTTTCTTACAAACTTAAATGTTCTTGCATGCACCTTTTCATTATGCCATGCATACGCCTTGTAGTGTCATGTCTTAAATCATTCGGTTTTCCATCATGCATTCAGATGTAAAGGTTTTTAATAAATTAGAAACATAACGCAAGCAAATAATTCAACTGAACAGTAATATCACTGACCACTCTCCTGTCACTGAAGGAGCAGCAGGCCTGTAGCCATTACTTTAACTTTTTAACATGGAGTTTGCAGTGTTACTTGCATAATCATTTATTTACTTGCACACACACAGGCTGGGAGACAAATCAATTTTATCCATTAATTGGAATTTTTCTTTAGAATGATATGTAAAAATTTAAATTGCAATTTACTTTAACATGCATTTACTTTAGCAGCACGACAAATGGAGCCTCAGGGGAGTTTCCAGCTATTGAAAAGATCGGGGTTTAATGTTGAGTTTACTTGGGGCTTGACACTTTTGATTTTTGAAGGAAGATTGGCGTCGGGGCTAAAATACTCAGGGCTCAACTTAGAATACTTGAGGCTATTGTAGGGACATTTGGTCCCCAGAGATACTGAAAATGTATATTAAGCCTAAGGAACTATGAAACAAGCAGTATTTGACCTGTTCAAGTCGTGATTTGCATTTAGTCACATAGGAAGAGATCCTGAACTGTTCAAGTGGTGATTTGCATTTAGTCACATACTAAGAGATACTAAGAGAAACAAATAGGCAGTTCCTTTTTTGATAAATAGTAATGTCAAATTGGAACCACCATAGAGACTTGAGACTTGACTTGGACTCGTAGTCAGAGACTTCAGGCTTGCGTTGGACTTGTAGTCAGAGACTGAAGACTTGATTTGGACTCTAATTTTGTGACTCATGAACATCTCTGCCCTTCAGGCATTCTTTTCTCCAGCTGTGCCTGAGTGACCCCAGGAGCTTCTTGTGCTCTGCATCTCCACTTGTTTGCTTTTTCCTGCATCCACCCTCTTACCTGAGCCCGAGCCTCTGGCCCACACACCTTAATGGGTCATGGACAACCCGCTGAGCTACCAGCTCTGCAACAGTGATTTAGAGGTGCCTGAGGAATTCGATGAGCCACCCCATCTGCAAGGTGAAAGTTTCTTCTCCCTCCTGTCACCCACAGGGAACGGAGGCTTAACCCTGCCATGTAGAAGGTCCCCACAGCCATAATGTTCTTCGTGTGGGCAGGGGAGATGCTAGTGAGATTCACCCCCAATGTAGATCCCCAGGAGGAAGAGAAGGTCCAACACTGTTAGCCTTTTCACACCAGGGCTGGTGCCTGGGCTGAGCCTAAATTCTGGCCCAGGTGTTGCATTCACACCAAAAATAACAGCAGGGCAGGGCTGATATATCTGGGCCAGAGCTCATTTTTCTGGCCCCAAAAGACTTGGGAGTCTGGCCAGAGTTGGGAGTCTGTGATGTCAGGAGACGGGGTTAGAGTTTTCAGGACAGAAAGCAAACACTTAGGAAGAAATGTGGAATGAATTGGAGAAGGCTGGGGTTATCAGAATAATGGAACAAGTCATGAAGAAAAATTTTAAAACAAATGTCTAAAAACCCTAAAAACAAATATCATGGACTCCGTGTTTGGAAACAGTCCTGCTAATCAGGGGGGTATTCCATGAAAGTAGCTAAAGAAAGCCAGACTTTCCCGAAAAAGTCAGACTCAAACTAGCGCCATCTCTAAACTAAGCCTCATGTTGTTCCACTAACGCAGTCCAGCTTTACCTAATCAAGGCTCATACAAGACACACTTGCATAGTCTCACTTAGTGTGCACACTCGTGATATTTGAGAAGCCCAGATGAATGGATAAACGATAGATCGATCAAATGAGTCGGAAAGCATGTAAAAGGACAGTGGTGTTTTTTTCCCGCTGCAGAACAAAGGCTGCTGATGGAGCTGTGTGAAAAATACAAAGGTGTAATCGCTAAAAAAGGCAATACTGTGGCCATAGATAAAGCCAGGGAGTTGGCTTGGCAATGAATTGCAGACAGATTAAATGTGTAAGTTATGTAAAAGTTAAGTGCCTAATACAGTGTCACGGTGGTACAGTGGTTTAAGCTGTCGCCTTACACTGCGGAAGTTCCTGGCTCGATCCCCATAGCCAATGGGGAACCTCCTGGGTTGAGTTCCCGTGTCATTCTTACTGTATAATGTTGTTCTGTATTATTTTATCTCCGTAAAATACTTTATGAAATGTTCTGCACGAATAACCATATCTTGTCTTTGCTTTTTACTAATAAACTTTCAAAGTAGACTGTGACTAAACAAAATATAAATACACTGCTCAAAAAAATTAAAGGAACACTTTCACATCAGATCTCAATGGGAAAAAATCATGCTGGATGTCTATACTGATATGGATTAGGTAATGTGTTAGGAATGAAAGGATGCCATATTGTTTGATGGAAATGAAAATTATCAACCTACAAAGGGCTGAATTCAAAGAGACTCCGAAAATCAAAGTGAAAAAATAATGCGGCAGGCTAGTCCATTTTGCCAAAATTTCATTGCAGCAACTCAAAATCGTACTCAGTAGTTTGTATGGCACCCACATGCTTGTATGCATGCCTGACAATGTCGGGACATCCTCCTAATAAGACGCCGGATGGTGTCCTGGGCAATCTCCTCCCAGTTCTGGACCAGGGCATCACTGACCTCCTGGACGGTCTAAGGTGTAACCTGGCGCCGTCGGATGGACTGAAACATAATGTCCCAGAGGTGTTCTATTGGATTTAGGTCAGGCGAGCGTGGAGGCCAGTCAATGCTATTAGTTCCTTCATCCTCCAGGAACTGCATGTATACTCTCACCACATGAGGTTGGGCATTGCCGTACACCAGGAGGAACCCAGGACCCACTGCACCAGCGTAGGGTCTGACAATGGGTCCATGCATTTCATCCCGATACCCAGTGGCAGTCAAGGTGCTGTTGTCTATCCTGTAGAGGTCTGTGTGTCCCTCCATAGATATGCCTCCCCAGACCATCACTGACCCACCACCAAACTGGTCATGTCAAACAATGTTACATGCAGCATAACATTCTCCAGGAATTTTTCAGACCCTTTCACATCTGTCACATGTTCTCAGTGTGAACCTGATCTCATCTGTGAAAAGCACAGGGTGCCAGTGGTGGATCTGCCAATTCTGGTATTCTACGGCAAATGCCAATCGAGGTGCACAGTGCCGGGCAGTGAGCACAGGGTTCACTAGAGGACGTCGGGCCCTCAGGCCACCCTCATGAAGTCTGTTTCTGATTGTTTGGTCAGAGACATTCGCACCAGTGGCCTGCTGGAGGTCATTTTGTAGGGCTCTGGCAGTGCTCATCCTGTTCCTCCTTGCACAAAGGAGCAGATACTGGTCCTGCTGATGGGTTAAGGACCTTCTACGGCCCTGTCCAGCTCTCCTAGAGTAACTGCCTATCTCCTGGAATCACCTCCATGCCCTTGAAACTGTGCTGGGAGACACAGCAAACCTTCTGGCAATTGGCATGTATTGATGCGCCATCCTGGAGGAGTTGGACTGTGCTGTGCAACATCTGTAGGGTGCAGGTATCACCTCATTTCTACCATTAGTGACATTGACTGTAGCCAAATGCAAAACTAGTGAAAAAACAGTCAGAAAAGATGAGGAGGGGAAAAATGTCAGCGACCTCCACCTGTTAAACCATTCCTGTTTTGGGGGTCGTCTCATTGTTGCCCCTCTAGTACACCTGCTGTTAATTTCATTAACATCAAACCCCCTCTGCTACTTAACTGACCACGTCAATATCCCAGAAGTTTAATTGACTTGATGCTATACTCTGATTAAAAAGTGTTCCTTTATTTTTTTTGAGCAGTGTATATCTTCCTGTTTCCATATTCCATATTATTTTAATGGTTTTTTTTTTTTAATTTCAGTCATGTTTGACTTTGTAATATGGGTAGGCCCTTATTTTAATTATTTTGTAATTAATTGGAATGCTGAGACATGATTTTTATAGGCTTTATTATATTTATTACATGACATGAGTAGTGACAGTGTGGAATTTGGTCCAACGGAACAATCTTTTGGGAACCTGTTCCCACACATTGGACGTTCTTTGAAACAAAGCTTAACTAAGCGAGACAGTTACCCTGGTCCGGAGCAGACTTGTTCACTTGCCTAAGTTACCATGGTAGCTTAGCGGGGATTAATTTAAGACACGTTGATGGAATGGAACCCCCACTTAAATAAGCCAGACTTGTCGAAATAAGTCAGACTTTCCCTTAATCGTGCTTCGTGGAACAGACTCCAGGTAATTGGAGCATTGAACTCCGTGACCGCTTTGGAGGAATCGGTAAGTCGTTATTGTTGTATTTACTTATCATGTGACTATGAACTAAGCTAACTAATACGTTACCATTAGAATTTGACTTTGGTGTACCAACCAGTGATACATAATGTACAGCAATCTACTTTATTACAGTAATAAAAAGACACTCACGCTATCTTGCTTGAAATGACAGTAATTTAACTGAAATTGTTGAATTCTGTTCCTTTATTAACAAGATGATGACAGAATTTATGTTTTTCACCCAACGGGGTGTTTGTTTTATTAAACTTCAGCTCACGAGTTCCACATTATTATCTTAACAACATTTCACGTGCAACTGCTTAGAGCCCCAAGCTGCAACATTCTTGAGTACAAATATAGCGGTCCGCCAACCTGTACATAAGAATAGTTCCTTTTGTAACAGAATTTACTTATCGTGTCTTTCGTGTGCTTGTTTTAACATACTGTAAGTGAAGAGAATGCAGATGGACAGGAGCATCACTTCTTATATTTATTTATTCCACGTGAAAGATTTACGTATTTATTGATTATTTATATATTTGTAAAATAAATGTTTACCAAAATGATTCATTCTTTTCTTGTTTTCACTCTCCCTATCAAAGTAGTCCATTAATGCATATTGTGCAGTAGTTCCTTCAGTCTCCCATGCTTTTTAATGTGCATTTGCACTGATTTTACAAGAAATTACTATGCATTTTAACATTTATATGCTAATTCGTACTTCATTTGCAGTATTAAGGTTAAAATTAACGGTAATTTCTTGCAATAGCAGTTATGTACGCATTTGCGCCGTTACAATATTTGATTGCAGCATGTTTCGCGTTTAAAGATGAATACAAGCATGCTTACAGTTACCTGCATCCCAGCATATTAGCTCCAGACCAGTGTCAGCCATGCACCAACACCAGCTTCGGCCAGGGCTTGGTGTGAAAGAGCTATGTATGGGAAAGATGCTGTAACTCCTTGAAGATGAAGTCATTCAGTCTGCCCGACTCTCCCCAGCTCACTGCCACAGATCCACCGGCTGGCTCCCCACAGCTTACAGCAGATCTGTCCGCTAGCTTCTGGCAGCTCGCTGCAAATTCACCTGCTGGTTCCGTACCGATCAATGCAGTCCCGACAGCTGTTCTCAGTCGCAGGAGGAAGAGGCAGAAGAAGCAAGCTCTTCCTATGGCTGTTGCCTCACCAGACCTGTTGCCTCTGGAGCTCTGCCCTGGGAAAACCACTGCACCTCCGGAATCTGGAGAGGCTGCCACCGCTTCTCCAGAGTCCGGCTCAGGAGAGGTTGCCACCGCTCCTCCAGAGTCCGGCACAGGAGAGAAACTGTGCCTCCGGAGTCTGGCCTGGGAGAGGCCACTGCTGCAGCTTTGGAGTCTGACCCCAGTGAGACAGCTAATGTGCCTCCCAAATACATCTTTACTTCTGCTATACAACCAGAGCCTGTCCTTGCCTCTGCTACGTGCCCAGAGCCCATCCTCACCACTGGTGGTCCTGCCCCAGAGAAGGCCTCTCTGACCACACTCTAGGTTCCCAGCCCAGAGAGGGCTGCTCCACCCATGCTCCAGACTCCCGACCCAGAGCAGGAGTCCCCACCTGAGTCCAAGGCTTTTAGCTCAGGAAGGGTCAAATTGCACACACCTGGCCCTATGGCAGCCATGTCACCCGAACCTAACCCAGGTGTCCCGGCTTTACCTTGCCCGCCCCCAGGTGTTCTGGCTGCACCTTGTTTGCCTCCAGGTACTCTGGCCTTTCCTTGCTTGCTTCCAGGTGTCCCAGCCTCTCCCCTCTCTCTTCCATATATCTTGGCCTCACCCTGATGTCTCCTGATGTCCCACCGGTTCCAGCCCAATCTTCTAGTGTCCCGTTGGCTCTTTCCCAGCCTCCTGATGTCCTGATGGCACCTGCCCAGTTTCTTGGTGTGTTGCTTATACCAGCACAGTCTCCTGGTGTCCCACCGGCACCCACCTCATCTCCTGGTGTCCCGTCAGTACCTGCTTTGTCTCCAGTCATCCCTCAGGCATCTGTATCATTTACAGTTGTTGCCCAGGCACTCTCCTCATCTCCTGTCTTTGCCCAGGTGCCTACCTTGCAACTTCTGGCTCATCACTAATGGACTCCTCATCCCCCACTGACCGCCAGACCAAGTTGAGCTGACCAATGTGGTCAATGGTGCAAATTGGGGCACAAAAGAGGGGCTGGCTGAGACTCCATCTCCAGAAGGGGGAGACAGGGACACACAAATCAAGCCAGCCACCCAGTCCCTGGTCTACCCAGCACTGTCCTCCCAGACACCTCTCCTGCTGCAGCCTTGGGGAGAGAAACTGCTGAGCCCTCCTGCTTTTGTCCTGCAGGCCCATCTGCGTCCTCCTGCCCCTGCCCTGTAGGCTCCTCAGTGCCCTCCTGCTCCTGTCCCACAGGTCCCTCAACACGCTCCTGCCCTGCAGACCCCTCGGTACCCTCCAATCTTGCTGATCCCTCAGCGTCTTCTGGTCCATCATGTCCTCTGAGATCCTCAGACCCTGCAGTCCAGACAGGCTCTGCCATGCTGGTGAATGGGCCCTGGAGGAATCGTTTTTCAAAGTCAACGCCCAGCTTCTCAGGGTCCAGAAGACTCCCTGGATGCCACCCATTCTCATTCGTCATGCCTCTGTCCCTGTCCCAGTGCCCTATCCTGCCTTTTTTTTCCCCGGTCTGTGTCCTCAGTGGTTCTCTCTTCTGTTCCCACTGCTGTCTCTGTTGTCCCTCTGCTTCTCTGCCCTGTCATGGTAGGGCCTTTTCTGTTTGTCTTTATCTCCATTTCTTCTGCTCCCAGGTGTGCATTGATTGTCCCTGGTACCTGGTTATGTCCCGTGTCTTATCTGTTTCATCTCTGTGATTTTGTGTGATCTCTCCTGTCGTTCTTCTGGTCCCTGCTCCAACCCTTGCATATTCCATGCCCCTTGTCATGCCATTTGTTTTGCCCTGTCCTATCTGGTGGTTCTGTCTCTCTGACATTTTGTGGTGTCTGTCCTGTGTACCCTGTCGGTCCTGCCATCCCCTGTCTTGTTTGGTGTCCTGTCTGTTCCCAGCCCAATGTGTCTGCCATGCCATTTGGTCCCCTTGGTTCACTCCCCTGTTCATTCTTCATACCCAGAGGGTACACTTTGGGAGAGAGGGTATTGTCACATATTGCCATGTTGTTTTCTACAATAAATCCCCCGTTCCCCAATTCCTCGTCTCCCTGCTCCTGCTTCCCTGGTCCGTATGTGACAGGACTCCAAAGAAAGACGCCTCAAATGTCTGAAGAGGAATACCTCAGTGTTACAGATTATATGATCTACTGACTAAATCAGCCCAAAATCCAGGACGATCCTGTGGCTCAGGCTTTAGCCAGTCGGAACAGGGACAGGGACAGGGAGATGTCCCTGCCCAGGGATGTGCACCTGGTGGACGAGGTGCATGAAATTCTTCGGCGGCTTAGAAGAAGGGTGGCGGAGTCAAAAATGTGGCAGGCAGCCCTAGACAATGGACTACCATATGTTTCGCTGTTGGAGCTGCCAGAGGTGCCTGCAACTCCGCCGAAAGCAGCAAGCTGGAAGAAGTGGAGAAATTCTAGGGGCTGTTTCAATCTCTGTTGCTTCCCTCACCGGGTGTTGGGAGGAGTCCCTCCCGACTCTTAACCCAACAGTGTTTGCCACCCCAGGATCCCCCACTGATCTGCAGCAGATGACCGAAGCTCGTCCGGCCACTGCTTCAAAGCAACTGCCTGACGTCACCGCTGCCCGCATCGGCAGCTCGCTCCTTTCTGGGGACGTACCTGGCCTTTAAAGGGGCCCAGTGGATTGGGGATGTGATCCCATGAATCCACAAGTACCTGAGAAAGATGGTGACTGCACCTGAGACACAACCCCCTGCTGCACCCCCCGAGGTTCTTGTGCCGGTGGTTCCTGCTGTACCCCCAGAGGTTCCTGACCCACCGGCTCCTGCTCCACCCCCCAAGGTTCCTGGCCCTCCTCCTGTACCCCCAGCTCCCATGAACCCTGTTCCCGAGGAGGTTCCTGCTCCCATGCCCCCGGCTCCCATGGCCCCAGTCCCTGTCCCTGAGGAGGTCCTGGACTATCAGACCACCACTCCTTCCCCCTTGGTGGAGGAGGACCTTGAGTGGGACCCCTCGGGGGTTTACCTGATTGCCCCAGTGCACCCCTCTGGGGGTCACCCCAGCCACCACCCCAGTGTGGCAGATCCCTGCCAGGACCTCGGCTTTCTGTGTCTCGTAGAGGAAGAGGACATCTGAGCACGGGTCGGGTCCCACCCACCCATCCCCCTGGCTCGCCTTCAGTCCCCCTGGTGTTGGCTCAGTGGTCGCCGACAGGTCCTCCAGCTCCACTTGACGGTCTCCTGCAGTTCCCCCTATGGCGTCCCGTCGGGCACCTTGTCGGTCGCCTGCCGGTCCCCCTCCTCTGACTCCTCAGTCACCAGTGCCTTCTCAGGCTGTGGCTATGCCTTCACTTGCCGCGGATTCTGCTCCCTCCTCCCCTCCTCCGGTGTCCCCTTCACCTCCCTTCTTGCCTTCTTCGGTGTCCCCTCCGTCTTCCTTCTCGCCCCCTCTGTCAGTCCCTACAGTTTCCTCCTCACCCCCTTCGGCGTCCCCTCCGGCTCCTGCCTCCTGGTCACAGAGGGTCCCTCCTGCTCCAGCCTCACGGTCGCCCATTGCCCCTGCAGCTTCCGCCTTTCGCCTGCCGGGGTTCCCTCTGGCTCCCTGGTGCCCCCACGCTCTCTGCTTCCTTGCCCCCTGGTTTTGCGCCCCCTATGTTTGCTTCCCGTCCCTCTGTGCCTTTGTTCCCTTCCAGTCCCCTTGTGTCCCCTGTTGGTTTATTCCCTGGTGTTGCCCCTCCATTGTCCCCTTTAGTGTTCCCAGGTCCTCTGTTTCTCTCTTTGGTGCCCCTATGTCATTCCGCGTTCCCTGTGGTTTGTCAATTGTTGTCTGAGTTAGCCTCATTGTGTCTGTTCAGTGCGACCATGCTGTTCCCTGTGCCTCGTTGATGTTTTTGGTTTTTGTCTTCCCAGGTCCTGTGGAGTCCCTGGTTCTGTCCCTCTGGTCTTGTCCTTCGCTCCCCTTGGGCACGCCTGATGTGCGCGCCTTTGGGGGGGGTTCTGTCACACCTTGCTCGTCCAATCCCCCTGTGTGCCACACCCCCTCGTTTACCTTGTGTGGAATCCCCATGCTGTTTCGACTTGTTTTCATTAGCCCTGTCTATTTAAGTCCGTGTCAGAGCATGTTTCCCTAGTCCTGTCATTGAAGTCTAACATCTGTCCGTGTGCCTTGCCTTGTTGTTTTTTACAATAAATCCCCCTTTCCCCGATTCCTCATCTCCCTGCTCCTGCTTCCCTGTTCCATATGTGACACTTCCTCTCAGCCCATGTCCTTCCAATGTCTAGCCTTCTTGTTTTGATCCCTTGTCGTCCTGTTTATTTCCAGTCCATGTTTCTTTAGTTTTGTTTCAATAAAGTGCCTTTTGTTTCACCTAAAACACCAGCCCTGAAGTCATTCATTCCTCCAAATGTGGCACATGTCAACAGCCGGAGTGGAACTGGGTTTTCCATTGGGAATATATCAAGCTAAGTGACAAGAACTTGGTGAATGACATACCAGTAGTACATTGCATGCTGTCTTACTCTTCAAGAACCCAATTAGCATAAAGAAACATCTTTTCTGTAATAGCCATGAGACTAAATATTTATGGTTTATCAAGTACCAAGGACAGATTCTTCCCAACACCAACAAGAATGCTGAACACATACTGATGAATCAGCACTGTCATTTATTAATAAACCATTGCCACAATAAATCTCAGCATATTGTCCTACTTGTATGTTGTTGTATATTGCATGTGTATTGTTTCATGTATACAGTACATGTTGTATGTATGTTGTCCTTAATATTCTTTTATTTGTTTTATATTTTTATTATTTATTGTTATTTAACATTATATGTTATTTGAGTCTAAAGGGAGGTACGCAAGTATTTCAATGCACTTGTACAAATGATAACAAATGTTTTGGATCCTTTGAATCTTTATAGTCACTTAGGGTCTTCTTAAGCTACAGTACAACATGAGTACTATGAGCCCAGCTTTTGAAGAAAAAAAGTCAAAGAACTCCATGGTTTTATCACAAAACATTTCCATGGCCAGCTGGATACTATCACCAGTTTGCATCATCATATTCATAATCTCACCTTATGAAAAGCTTTTATAGACTGCTGGCAGGGGTCCAATGCATGGGCATAGGAATATGGCAGGATTTTCCTGCTACTTTTACTGTATAGTCAAATGATGATATGCTTGAGTTAGGAGCCGCTGAATTGGGAATAAGATGCTCAGCTGTCGAAAAGGAAAAATCGATGGTAAAGTGGCCGCTGTGTACTATTTTCTATCATCTGTGGGGCTGCCACTTCACCTTAATCACGGAGCACAGGTTTCACCATATAAAGCACCTAACCTCGGGCACATGTTGCCTCACCTCCCTCCAGAGCCGAGCATCAGGCTGGCCAGCCATCATGGCAGTGCCAACGCCTTGTCCCGCATCATTATTTCTGGGCTGGGAACCCGTTGCCGAGGGGGCTGGGTATGTTGGCTGATGAAAGGTGGGGCCGTGATTATTCTGCCTCAGTGACGGGGATCAGGAACTGACATGAGGCAGACAAATGGTGACCCTTGCTCCCACAGAGGAAGCTCATCTCCTGATCTACAACCAGGAGCATAGTGATTTGGAGTAGCCCGTAATGCAGCTGAGCTGTGGGAGATCAAAAGCAGAGGAAATTAGAGTGGGGTTCACGGGGTAATTTCTCTGTAATTTCAGAGGCCAGTTCTGACGCAAACAGTTACCTCAGACTGCCCTGGCATAGTATAGGGGGAACCTGCTGCAGTTAATTGCTTGTGGTTCTTTAGCCTTCCCATGTCCTTTTCCATGTTTCTTTTTCTGTCAGCTATGGTCACTTGGTTCTGATGACGATAAAGTTCTGGAACTCCACTGTTACTCCAACATCTGCCTCTGGTCTGTGAATGAACACCTATTTATCTACAAAAGCTTAGAAATCTCTTTGGTGGGAGATTCCAGGAACACCTCCATCTGCTACTTGGCATGCAATGTGTTTTGTGTAAAGAGTTTGCGATCGACTCAGTCCTCATAGGGTTTCTCACGTGCTTCCTGTGACTGGAGCTGAGCCCCTAGCATGCACTGAAGCATGTGAGGGATCGATTAAGCTCTTTTCTTCAACGGGAGATTTCAGGGGGATTCTCATCTAATTGGGAGGTTTAAATCCTTAAAAAGAACAAGTGACCTCAGCAAATATGGCACTGAGGAGAGATTTTTTCAGAATTTACAACTGATTTTCAAGGGGATCAGTCCTGTGTTTTTCCTCCTGTAGGTTTTAATGGAACTTACACTCACACACACGGCCTAGTGCTCCTTGTACTTTGTTACTTTGCCTATTGCTGCTGTTGGCTTGCAAATATGGCTTCAGGTGGCTGATATACACTCATGCACTCAGTCACGGACAAGCCTGGAGAAAGACAGAAATGTTTCGGTCCCATATGATTGTAAGTCCTCAGGCCTGGCTCGGTAACAAGTGTGAATGTGGGTTTGTATGCTGTGTTATTGATGGCGTGTAGGAGGTGAGTGTCCCCCCTGGTGTTTTAAGAGCATTGAGAGTTCTCAAACTCCCCCCCCCCCCTTTGCAAACGTATTTCAGCTATTTTGCCCACATATATTCCATGCAGCGCACAGGGTCTGTGTCCGTTTTGCAATTTTTAATTCTCGAGAGCGCAAAAACGTAACCAACTTTACTTAGACCAATTAAAACACGTCACGGAGACAATCTCTCTCCTTTCTCTGTCTCCTGGATGCCTCTGTCACTCACTGTAGGCAAGAACACTTCCTGCAGCGTGAAAAACCCAAGACGATAGCAAGATACCAGGCAGCAGATGCGTGGGTTTGATCCTCGTCTTTTGCATTCAGCAACTTCTCCCTGGTGATCCTCATGACCAGAGACTTTCCCTGAAAAGCAAAACTTTGTACCCAAGGGCCAGTTAATGCAATGGGTATGAAATTTCACATCCTGTGATTTTGTTTAGCTTACCTTCCTGCTACTGTTTGTGGGATGTATTGCATTCACACAGAATCTTATTTGTGTATTGGTCAATGAAGCACAATGAAGCACAAATAATGTAGTAGTACACGCTTAACCACTACATGTTACATACTGATCCCATGCTCATGTTCATCATTAATCAATCATGATTCATTTATTCCATTTGGGAACTATACTAGTTAACAGTTACCTAATTAGGTAAATTATTAACTAATATAGTTCCTGCATGTAATACATGAATTATAACTGATTAATGATGAACTAACACTTAGTTAATGGTTAATTAATGCATTAAGTAAGCATGTACTACTATATTTGTGTCCCCTCAAGTAAAGTGATACCATGGTGCATGCAAGATTTGTTCATGATTTGTTCAACCACAGCTCATGTTGATCTTTGTAGATATTACAATGCTTCTGCTGTGCTCAAAAGCTAAAATTGTTTTTGTAAGAGTTGCTCTAGGTCGGACAGTGAACAGAAATGTGTTATATTGAAATGAGAGGAAGGGTTAGGCACTTTTGTTGATATTTATGGAGTTGAAGGGTTGGGATGGAACAAATCCAAAAACACAGTATAACCATTTCAGTGCCAGTAGAGGGTCACACACAGGAGCACAGCTAAAGCATCAGGTCGTGGATGTGTGCTTGGATATCATGTTTTGTGGTAATGACTGAAGAACCACAAAATCAGTCTTAAATGATTGGTAATTAGGCACAGGTAAAGTGGACCCATTACCTGATTTTACGCAGCCCCTGCCCCCATCTGCCTTAGTTTTTCAGGCAAAACAGCTGGACAGAAGGACAAGAGCTGGGTTTAATGTATATTTAAGACTTTTTGCCTTTTTGTCAACATAACCTATTCCATATTTTTCCATAATTACATAATTTTCTTAGTAGTCTTTTATCCAGTGTGACTTATACAATGCAACTTACATACAATGCCCCTTTAAACAGCTGAATATTATAATTACGACTGAAGTGTTCTACAGCAGAACCCCACCTGAGACTTCAGATCACATCTTTTGGGTTGCAAATTCACGTGTTAATCTGCCTGGATACTTAACGCTGCAATAATCACTTTTATAGGATTTCTTAAATTGCTGGTATTATGCTTAAATGGCACAGAGGGTTGTCTGAAAGCTAGCTTCACTTTCTTGCATATCTGCCCCCATGAGCAATCTAAAATCATATGTAGGCATTAGCAGAGGATGAACTGAAAACGTGAAGATCTTTGAGGCATTTTTGCCTCCTAGGGTGAGAATTTCATGATGTCCTTTAATAGTTTGTGAGTCTATCATTTAACCTGCAAGGAAAACCTATGTCAATTGCCATATATATATATAAAGTTATACATGTCATAACAAAATGCCCCATTGTATATTTACAGCTGAAACAGAAAGATAAATTAAATCAATCTCTGAAAAGCAATAAAGAATACGTCGCCAAATACATCACTCTGCTACTGGTTTGACTTGCATCTGTGTGGAATTAAAAACAGTTTAATAAATATAAAAGCTCTTAAGGGACTGATGTATTGAGGGTATAAATCTGACAGCAGCATTAATTAACATCTAAATCTTTTCTCAGCAACAAAATCAAATACAGTCCCAGTGACAATGACACCTATCAATCATGAGTTCTGAGTGACATTTGTCTTGGTGTCAAACGGGTGGGTAACTACCCAGTTATAACAGAAAGGTAATAATACTGGAAAAGCTACCCTATTTGTTTTAATCCAGTAGGTTTGATTCCTTTGTAACCTTCCAAACTCAGGTACAGGTCCAGTGAGGAGCACAGAGTCACCAGATTCTGAGTGTTAGTCCGTCTGCCCCTAGACGCACCATGGCATCTTAACATGGCCCATGCAAAACAACAAAAATCATCCCTCAGAACCATGATTTTCTAACTTCTTTCCTATTGAGAAACATTGCAGTTTGGAAAACAAATATACACTGACCTAGACAATTCTGATGACAATGTAGTATGTTACCTCAAAAATAACACTATCAACAACCTTACATTTCACTCAGAAATGCCTGACAGCTGCGTTATTTCTAGCCCACTGCAGCAGCTAATTCTGTTTGCCACAGTGTGGTAGAGCAATCAGACTTTGCAGAGATATGGCAGGTGTAACTACTGATAGTTTTCTTGATACTTGCCAATGATGAGTATATATTCCACCTTATTTTAGTAAATGTACGAGTTAACTGTTTCCTGTGATGATCTGCCATGACAAGGGGGTGCAAGTAGGGCCTTGAGTTTGGAGATGCAGCATCTCCCATCAAACCAGCTGCAACCAGCTGAAGAAGAGCAAACCAGCCCCTGTTGTGAATGAATCCCTTCTGTGAATCTAGGCCATGAATTTTCACCACTGTAAGGTGTCTTTCAGGGGTGATGGACAAGTACTGGGCCAATCTGTCTCTAGCCCCTCTTCATCTATGCAGTATGTGACCCTTTGTTGACCTGGCTCATTATAACATGATGCTGATTGGTTGACCTGCCATTGTGTTGGTATTAGGGGAGGACACAGTACCTTAACCCCTCACATTAATATGATTTGTTACCCTCTAAAAACTGAGCTGTCGTGACCCCCTCCTCGTGTTTCTCCAAATTGTCAACATTGCTGTACAGTCATATTTCTGATTTCCTCAAATACCAAATTGCACCAGTGTGTCAGAAAGACTTCAGTACTTCATTCTGCTTTGGGGAGGTCAACAGCTGTTTCAGAATATCTGCATATTGTGCAATTTACATCCACTGCCATAAAGCACCTGCTCTTTTTTCAAACATTTATCATTTTAATAAAGAATAAATTAAGAAACCCTTTTCAGCACCCACACAGGTCCATCGTGCAGAGATCCATTAACTTGGCTAAACACATCACGCGAACCTGCATTTTTCTGCATAAGCGGGGGGTTAAGTTCAAGAAAGTGAGGCGCGCAAAGAGATACGAACCTCCGTGTTGGAGTCGTGACTGCCTCCCTCCATGCGCTAATAGCCCATGGATAGGTGTAGGCTACTTAATGAGAAAGTCGCTGCCTCTCCAGCACCAAACCCCTGGCTGTGAGCCAGGAGAGACAGCAGAGCTCCAGTCCTGAAGATACGGCAAATGTTTCAATTTGAGCTTGGGCATTTTGTCCCGGTGACATTTCGCCCTCTGCCTTGTGCAGACCAATTTGACAGTTTTGTTTCCCATCCTAACATAATTGTGAAATATATATTTTTGTCCACAAATGGGGCTGTGCCAAGCAATAAAATGACGCGCAAATAAGTTCCACTCCTGCCCCGGACGTAGTCAGCCAATCAAAATCTCTGAACCAACTGGGCCATGGACGTCTCTGTAGTAACACAGTCCCCCATACTGTAACTTTGTGCCAGCTTGACGAGGCCTCGCAAAATCTGGGCAGCGCCTGCCTGGCTCAGTGGGTGGCGATGACAGCGAAGAAGTGGACTTTAGGGGTCTCTGTTTCTATGGTGATGCCGGACATTTTGCTTTGCTGTGAGCTTAGTCATTAGGTATATATTGTATCCATCACCAAACAGCACGCTTCACTGCAAAGGACTTGACAGACATTATAAGCCTTTCCCCCACCTTTGAACTTCAAAGATGATGTCTATTATAGTCATTCTAATTGTGGGTTGTTGATGTAATATCTGCCCAAGAGATTTTAACTGTTCAGCTATAATTTGTCCTGACCTAAAGTATGATGTGTTGTGGGCACCAGGCTAATAAGTTAGGAAAAAAAGTTTGACAACTTTATGATCTGCTTTTGCTGACTCCCTCTGAATTTACTTACAGATGTAACCTCGACCTGTTACTTGTTACTCTATTTAACATTTAGCCTTGATCACCAGTTGCTCCCCACTTACATTTGAAGGTGTACGTATCACCTACCTGAAAAAAGTTCCTGAGGCTCCCCCAAGGTCTGCTGCCAATTTAATTATTGTGTTTATTTTCTAGGTCTGCACTGTATAACTACTGTACCTCTGTAATATATCTCCAGTTCCCACCCACTGAATGATTTCTTCAACTCCAGGCCTGGGTCGGTGTGTGGCTCTGCAGGCTAAGCCTCTGTGGCTGTGATCAGAAGGTCGCTGGTCTGAGCCCTGCCACACCAGAATAGTCATATCTGCCCTTGAGTAACGCCCTTACCCCTCAGATCCATGGTTACCACTTTAGGTAGCTGCCTGTCACTGACAAGCTCGCTCTCACCTGTGTGTTATGGAGAACAAGATGGGGTTGACAAAAAGAGAATTTCCCCCAAGGATCAATAAAGGGTCACTAACACACTTTGTCTTCAAGGCTTTTGTATCTCAACCACAAAAAAATCATCTCCTTGTATTCATCAGACTTGTCCTGGTCTCTATTTAACTTATACATATTTTTTAAGTCACCGTATCATAACAATGGGAGCATCTGATGTTTCTTTCCACTAATGCAATTACAATGTAATTACTAAAATAACTCAAGAATGTTATGAAAATGACTGCTAATGCCATTGCAATGTATTTGAAATGGACTACAATGGTACCGAGAGGAACAAATGCAATGAGGGAAGTCCAGTCCTCTATCTGCAGAAAGTATTTTGGACTTAATGTTCAGATGAAAATGTCCACCTTTTATGAAACTCATAATATACAAATTTTTCAGTGGTTTATTTTTAAAATCACAGAGTTTCAGTCTGATTATTATGTGACAGGAATAATGAGATAGAGATGGAGTAAATGGGTACACAGGAGTGCGTAATATGGAGTGTTTGGAAAATTGCATTTAAAGTGCCAAAGTTTCCTTGCATAGTAACAGCATTTGAATAGATTATTATATAACAAATCCTGGTAGCATAAATTGAGAAAGTGGGAGCACACCTGCGCATCATTGTAAACGTTTACTTCTTTAGTTTTACTTTAAAAATTAAAATGTACTTAAAATATTAATTTCTGGCTGTTAGACACACCAGAGAAGAGTGTAAGAAAGAGGATAAGGCGAAAAAATTGCATTAATCGGTATTGTTTTGTTAACCTTTTGTGTTTGATTGAAGAAAAATCCTTTGTGTGCATAGGCAGTTGAGATGACTAGTTCTCAACAGGAAAATATCAATTTAATTACCCTGCATGATTCATACGCACACAATCCCCTTCTCTTGGGAGCTGGTGGGGTTTTTAAAATCCCTCCATTCCAAAAACACGCTGTACAGACCAATGGGAGTCTTTGAAGAGCTTTTCATTGAGCAGTTTATCAGAATCCCTTTGGTGTGAGTTAAACACTATTTGCTTAGAAATGTGTCAATTTAAGTAAAGTGATATGTGGGAAGCGATGCCCCCTTTCCTTCTGTCAGAAAATCTTACCAGCTGCATCAAGGTTTTTCAGAGTGCTCTGTCCGGTCTTGGTGTACTGTAAATGCCATCTCTTCTTCCTGCTTTCCACAAGTAAAGAGCTCTGGTTTTAGCTGATCTGTGAGTTCGACGCTCTGTGAGCAGGAACTGTGGTGAATGACATCATTACTGTGTGGGAGGACATTGCAGCAAGTGAGGGCCTCCTTACTTGTGCCTAATTGGAACAGGTGCAGCTGGCCCAGCTCCCATTGGACAGCACTGCCATCAATCAGGTTGCCAGTTCAACAGCTTCATTGTCCATCGAAAGGTGATCTTCCTTTCCAGCTGTTGTAATAATAACCAAGTGCCCCCATGCTTCCCACTGTGGAGCCTGGCTTGGGGGAGATTAGCCTTCACACCTTTTTTTTAATATATTTTAAAATTCCACTTTTCATATCCATGTTATATTACTCTGTCCTGAGAAACCTGGGTATGAAGCATCTGATATGCAGTTTTCTTTTAATAATGTATTCCCTGCCTAACCCAAGAGCTAAAGCAATTTACAGTAGTGCCCTAAACCATCTTTGGGCATTTTTTGTAGCAGTCAGGTGTCCTACAATTAATCTACCATATAACAACTATTCTGTGATCAGCTTGAAACAATCTTACCATACTACTACTAATTTTCTCAAGTGGCCATTCCAAATATTCTTTGAATTTCACCGACAGGTCAATTAATTAATCAGTTTAAAACATCAATGAGGTATTGATTAGTTAAACAAGGTTGGATAGTGGTCAAATCAAAAAACACATGGATGTATCAGACGGATGCTGCAGACACTGGAGTGATTTTAGGAGAGGTTTTGAAATAGCTACGCTGGCACACTTTGAAAGACATAAAATTGTAATTTTACACCAATAACATCGTTTAAACATAATTATCTTTGACTGCCTAAGACTTCTGCGTAGTACTGTACATTGAAATGGCGACATATCTGTGTACCTAAAGGGCATTTATTTTTACCAAAATTCCTCACAGAGACCTATCTGCCTGATCATTAAGTGTGATGATCTTCATTGGTCCTTCAAAGAGAGGAGGGTCCATTGCTGAGATGTGAGCTTAAGTGACAATTAGCATACATGATTATATTACTACTCTGAATGGAGGATTCAGCTTTTATTATTGTGCATTTTGTATGTGTACCTAATATACTAGAAGGCAAATTTAAGAGCTTCTGAAAGAATGGATTTCATAACCATTTCAATAATGGCAACAGTTGCTTGCAAAACTAATTATGCTATGCTCTGATCCTGCCATACCCCCCAATTCTACACTGGGGCACAAAACATTTAAAAATTCAGTATTTTTAATATTTAGGCTGAGAATATCTTTGCAACGGTATCTGCTCCAAAGGTAAATTTCTCATCTTGATTTGAACGTGAGGCTCAGCTTTGGGCTTGAGCAGGTACTCTCCCAAAATAAAATGACATGGACGACATCTGCCAGAACCATCTCACTGTGTCGGAACTTCCAGGTAATTGACAGCAACTCCTGTCTCTGTGTTGACAGTGTTCAGTCCTACGGCTTCTGTGCTTGGAGCAGTTTTGAAGAAATCCAATTTTTTTTTTTTAGATAAAAGTTCAATAACAAAGAAAGGACATTTCCACATTAATCATCCTATGTCTTCACCATATGTCAAGCTCATACATAATAGTTATTCTAACAGGTCTTGATAAATTCAGGATAAAATAAATATGATTTTAAATCTTACTGAAATTGTGTGTATGAGGGTGTTATGTATTACTTTGCATTTCTAACCCCATTCGTTGTACCTTCATTTTTCAAAAATAATTAAATGCAACGATGGCAACTTGGGGTATGTATTCTTCAGCAACATATCAGCAGCCCTGAGAGATGTGGAGACCCGTGGGCATTTGACAGTGTTGATTTCCCTGCGTCATCATTAGGAGGCCTTGACTACGGCTTCTGCTAGCTGCGGGAGGCCGCGGTGTGACCACTTTGCCGTCGGATGTGGGATAAGGACCTACGTGCAGCAGCAAGTGGGATGTCATAGGTGTCCCTGTAGACACACGCTGTTTTGGTCACCGAAGGTCCGATGTGATGTCTTGCCAAGGCTGTGCTATGGGGTCTCCCAGAAGGGGGCGCAGTAGTGACCCTGATAACGTCGCAAAGAGTGATGTAGGATTGAGTCCCCCTGTGGACTTTTCTCAGAAAAACCATTACAACATTTTAAAGCACTGGAATGAAACAAAATCTTTGCCTGTATAAATTCACATATACAGCCTATTAAAAAAATTAACAATACTTATGATGACTTGCTGAGGTTTGTTTCTTTTTAGTTTTTATATGAATTCATGAATGTGCATTGTTAGGAGAGACACTTGTTAGCATGCCAGAAACAATTACCACAGAACACGTAATAACCTGGTAAATGGTGAAATAACCTGGTAAATGGTTAGTAGATGTTCATGTGCTAGTTATCAATGTCATAGCTGATCTTTATAAATCCTGTATAAATCAATTACATTCCTTGCTAATTACATGCTTCATCTAAAGTGTTGCAGTTTATGAATATTCCTGTTTAATTAAATATAGCAGTTTTTCTATCATGGCAGGAAGTAATAAAGTGCTTTTCAATGCAGGACACGGAAAAGCAGCAGCCATTTCAAACGCAGACTCATTTCTCTCTTTGTCCTTCAGCACTCCTCTCACAACTGAAGGATTCTTCTTCCAGTTTATAATACTTCTGTGCAATTTTCCTGGCTGGGATGAGGTGCTGCACGGGCCATTTTAATAAAGTGGCAGTCAGTGCGAGACGCATCTCCTTCTCCGTGGTTTTAAGCCTACATAACAGGCTATATAATTGATTATTACGCTGCACTCCGCTGACTCGAAGATTTAATTGAGGCATGTCATCTGAGGCATGACTCCAGACTCAATCCCCCAGACCTGAAACCTGACTTGAGACTTGCCCTTCCTGACTTCGGCTAACTAATAATTAACTGAGATTTAATTGGGACAAGTGATGATAACTCTTCTGGCTCAGAGAATGCCTCACTCAAAGACAGGATCTCACTTTCTGTCTATCTATCTATCTATCTATCTGTCTGTCTGTCTGTCTGTATAGTTTATTTCACCTATTTTTTCTACTTTTTCTATTGTTTATCTCAGACTCTGGCTAAA
>JAODJW010000040.1:30287206-30301328 GCA_026777045.1 Hyperopisus bebe | reverse complement strand
ATAACTCTTCTGGCTCAGAGAATGCCTCACTCAAAGACAGGATCTCACTTTCTGTCTATCTATCTATCTATCTATCTATCTATCTATCTATCTGTCTGTCTGTCTGTATAGTTTATTTCACCTATTTTTTCTACTTTTTCTATTGTTTATCTCAGACTCTGGCTAAATTTGTCATTATAGCAGCAAGCAAATTGAACCTTTCTGCCCAACTCAGTATTTTGAAATATAAAGAAACTAAACTATGTTTTTGGATTGTTTCAGGGAACATTTGAGTCCCTGTAAGTATATTGCCCTGAATATTTTCACAGAAAGCTCATAATTCACCTTTATGTACATTTGATTGCACATTATAAAGGTAGGTTTTGCATGTTTTGTATGATTTTATGCTTTGTATTTTTATGTAGAAATTTAATTGCCCTTATTTTATTTTTATTTTTTTTTTTTTCTCACCTAATCAACGGGAAATCAACCTATATGCCTCTAATTGGAACGAGTTTGGTGAGAGATAACACTGGCCAAAGAACCCATTAAACTCATTAGGTTTCAGTTGGTAAACACGTTTCAACCCATTTCTCTCAATCACGTCCCTTGATAAATGAACACTCAGGTTTCACAATGCTCCACTAGGACTGTGCTCTTCCATGCCAATGCATGTGAAAATTAATTGGAAAAAAAAATCAAACATATAATGCAACAGGTCTCAAAGTCTTTACTTACTTTTTTTATCCTTTGAACATTAGTACCCACTGAAATACTGCACAAAAATAAATAAATAAACACAAAATGATAACAAGGTCTGTATTTCTTAAGAGCTGACATTCAACTGAACAGCCAAAATTATAAATACTTTCAGGAGAAGTAGAAAATGTTTTTTTCCCATCCCTTTTTTTTTTTTTTTTTTATTTTAACAAATGTACCTGTACAAATATACAAGAGAATATTCATTATCAGTTTGCACAAGTAATAATGTTCCTTTCATTTAAATTTACAGAGACCAAGAAGTCATGATAACAGGATGATGGGGAAGTTTCAGTAATTTAAGTGGCAGAGGCAATCCCAGTGATGGTGATGAAGATGGTGCTGCTGCTGATGATCATCATGATGATAGTTATGATGAAGGTTATGATGAGGACGATATTGATGCTGATGATGGTTATGATGAAGGTTATAATGATGATAATGATGATGATGGTAAGATGAATGTTGTGATCTGTGAGCTGAAGCAAAAATGAAAGGCGAGAAGCTCACTGACATGCACGGCGTTCAACTGAAACAACTGACACACTGAGCAGGGAATGGGGTGTCAGGCCACGCCGTGCTCTTTTTCCTGGGGATTACGCTTCAGGTGAGAGTGAGACAGGCTTTACACTTTGCTTATTGCCAGTATTTACCCTACAGTCCTTACTTCCCACGTCTGCATGCACAGAGACTTAATATTATCATGTAATGGGATTAAAAATGATAAAGAACAAGGCCCATTTCTTTTGACATCAGAGTTTGAGTCAAACAGCAGATATTTGTTAAGGTTAGTCTCACATTCTGCTTTCACTGGTGACACAAGACACATGAATGTGGCACAAAATTAGGAAGGTTTGAATAAAATAAAAAAAAACAGATTTCAACAAATGCCAGAAGATGCTTTTCAGACAATAGTAACAAATTGGGGCCTTTGTTCCGGTCACCCTATGAAGATGGTAGACGTTCTGTGGCTCCCTGCCAGCCCTGCCCAAATGCATCACCTGCCACGTGCATCGCTCTTCCGCGGCTCATGGTCATGGTAAAGCTGCTGTAAGACCAGGATATTCATATGGGAGGCTTTAGCGGTGAATGTATTGATCCACCTGCCACACTCGTGTTGGATAACTGTCGGCAGTGTTGGGGAAGTTACTCACAAAATTACTCCATTACAGACAGAAGTGGAAATTTCAGGTCCAGAAAGTACAAATCCAGACCAAGGTTTTCTTTCAACTCACCAGTTGAGTACTCTGTGACTGTGACTCTTTATACTCTTTATACGTTATACTTTCCACCTCTGTCTGTAATGGAGTAATTTTGTGAGACACTGACAATCAGTACATGGAGGTGTAAGTTCTTCGTACTGTCAGGAGTGTATGGGCTCATCAGTGAGCAAAGGCCACATGAAAATCATGCATCCATGCAAATTTCAGATGTGTGCGTGTGTTTGCCTTGATGCCTAATAATGCAGTGAAAATTAAGTTAAGACTGATTATGACTGTTGATTTCCTCCCTGCATAACCTCAGAACGGCCCCTTCATGTCTGTGACTAATTAAGTTCGTTAAGGCCCGTTTTAATGCATCACTGCAAACCTTAATGTGATGTTAGGATGACCGAATGATCAGTGCCGCATCATCGTCTTACAGTGATACAGAGGGCTTTGGTTTATACTGTGGGCTGCCTGGTAATATTTGTCAGGTAATTGATTTTAAAAAGGAACAACATAGAGAGCTAATGAATAATAAGAAGTACAGTTAATTAACTCCAAATATTTACAAAACATAATGTGGAAATACCCAGGAATCTTAAAATATTGCTTTAAGTCCTCGAAAGTTAATGCAAATGCAGGAACTAAGTGCGGGTGAATTTCTGATATCCAGCTCATATAAATGTATTTGAGATGCATGTCCTTAACAGACCCCCTCCCCCAATTGCTTGCAGGGCTGTCTGGCTGGAACATTCCACACTGATGTGAACTATTTTCTAATCACAAGAGGGGTGATTCATACATATAATATGTGTGTTGCATATAAACTCATTTTGTTGCCATGAAATGAACCACTCTAACAGTATTTGTCAACAGCACAAACATTTCTCTCTAATTAATATTTTTTGTGATTTTGTGATCAATCAAACTAGGAACATGGAAGAACAGAAATAAAATGTTTAGTGTTTCTGGAAAACAAGGGAACAATGCGCCTGACTCTGTGTAGACATTGTGTAATCAGGCACTCTACGTGCTCCCTGGGGGGGTTGAGTGCAGTGATGGCACCGGTACGCTACTTTGCAATTAGCTGCCTGTTAGGGACCACTTTCCCAAATCTTTTTCAAATGCACCCTGCACCTGACAAACCCAAATAAATCAAATAAACAAAAAAAAAGGCAGAACCACCACTTCGGATCATATTCTGCGAAGTGGAATCGCTTTCCATAAACATCTGCCATACCTCCCTGCATCCCGCAGGAAGCGATGAAGCAATCAGAAGCCGCTGCCTCGTTCCTGCCTTTTCATATCAGGCATAATTTCACTTTATTTCGTTTGTTATTCAGTAGATAGCTAGCATTTAATGTCCGTTTCTGCATTTGGGTGTTTATGAAACGGCACAACCTAAAATAACAGGAACTCGAGACATTGTGAACTCAAAAGAAAAAGGAGCCTGATTCTCGAAGATTTGGTCAATCTGGTTTGAAAAGTAAACTATTAACCTGAAGCGCTCCTGCCACTTCATACTAACGGAAGTGACGACAGGATATCAAAGACCACCAACTGGCACAGACATAGACACACCTATGCACACCCATGTGAATGTATGACCAGACAAATAGCATAAGAGCGCCATGAAGATGCAATCAACACATGAGCAAGCCCAGAAATGGTGGGGGAGACGCTTTTAGCTTTTCCTCGCATCGCTCATGAAGCCATGATATGATGTGGTTCACAGTGAAGGTGCAAAGTAGGTTAATAAGGACACTCAGTGCCTCCCAAATTTGGGTGGAGTGGAGGCAGAAGTAACCAAGTCAAAGGCAGGTGGTGTTGCGGAGACCGTAAAGATGGAGCTTCAAGTTATGGATGTCTTAGAAACGGTAAACAATGGGCCGGTGGGGGGAGAGATCTGACTCAGAAGAACATAGGCAGTGCAGGTATGTTTTACTCATTAAGAGTGAGACAGCTTGTCCACATGGTGTCTGTCTATAGCCACCTCCCTCCCTCTGCACGCACACTCCCACCCCAGCAAACCCCACCCCCGACGCTGGTAGGCGTAGACGCCAGGTCACGGCATCGAGGACTCCGATCCGGAGGTGGAGGTGCACCAGAAAAGTGCGGGGGGGGGAAATATGGGCTTGGGGGGGGGGAGACTTCACACAAAACAAGGCACATCCTCTCTCAGTCCTCTGTCACAGCCTATGAATAAGGAGGGAGAGAAAAACAAAGTCACGTCAGCAACTGTACATCACTCCCTCAGTGAGCCACAGGAGATGGGGCTGTGCAGCCAGGGAAGAAAGGAGAGAGCAGAATTACAGCCAAGGCAGGAAAACAAACTGTCCCAAGGTTCAAAGATTCAAGATCTGGCTGAAAATAAGAAACATTTTTAGATAATTCATGTAAAGAGAAATGAACGTCAACATCTCTGGCAAATGAACTCTCCCCCCCTGAAACCCCTTATAAGTGCATGAGGTTGCCTTGGCCTGCGCGAACAACAAATCTTCAGATTACACTTTTTTCTCCCTACATCTCCCTCTCTTGCATTGTACAAGTGAACGCGCGTCTTCTGTGACAGCTTTTTATCTCTCATATACAGTGTACGGTTTTTAATTGCTGGAGTGAAGGAGTACTGCACACTTTGAAGACACTCGCCCACTCAGTCGAGGCACCGGTTATGCCAAAATCATAATGGTGCCTTTTAATTTTGACATTTCAAGACTGTCGGAAAACAACGAAAGAATTACATCTCTGTCAGCATTCATTTGGGAGTTAACCTGCTTACCAAGTGACAGAATTTTAAAAAGTTAAGGTCTAACTTTTTAACTATAACATACTTACGCATTTTAGTTTTTGTGTACTTCTATGTCTGAAACGATCTGGGTGTCATCTGTTTACCAGCAACCTTTATTTCTCATTGAAAAGCTTAATTAATATGACCCAAAATATCACAAAAATGTATATTAGAGATTTTAATTTGTGTGTTTAATTAGGGAACCATGATACCTCAGAGGATACACCTGTGACCTCAGTTAGGGTTCATGCACTGTGAGTGTGTTTGGATGGGCGTCCTCTTTGGGTGTTCATGTAGGTGAATGGGTACCTCTAAATAAAGTTCTGCCTACAGGTGAGGGTGTCCTGATGGACTGGCATCCCTTGTTCTTTCTGGGATACGTTCAAGAATCACTCCAGCCCTGAACTGGATACAATATGGGCATTAACTAATTATATTTGAGAGCGTTCTTGTCTTTCTCTAACCCTGCTGTCGTTTCCTTCCAAAGATGTTTTATCGGACCAAGGTTAGGGTTTCGGACTCATGTTCTGATCCTCTGCAAAGCAAAGCATCTTGTTATCATGTAGATGTGCCAGTGTAATGAGGGCTGTGAAGATACGAGAAACATCACAAAACAGAGAGGCTTTCCTGTCCATCTGGCCCGTATCAACACTGATTATCCGTTTGTGATTTCCATACCTTTATGACATTTTGACGGGGTGACATTTGGTCATAGGATGAATGATACAGTGCAGTGATATTTTGAAAAGCATTACTTTTTTGTCTAGTTTACCTTTCTTCCATAGCATAGACGGGCGGCTTAAAATCCACAAATTTATTTAAATCCAAAAAATTGCTGTGTATCTGAAAAGAGCTGGTAATATCTTTAAACTCTTTGAGAAATCGTTTTGGTTAATATATAACCCTTGACAAAGAGTTGATCAGTTAATTTATGGAGTTGTAATAAAATTTAAAAATGTTTGACGCACAGTATGTCATTCTCATTTTCCAAGATGAGAAAAATAAGCAAATTGTGTCTATTCCATGAAAAAAATAGATTTGATATTTTGTTGGGCTTTTATCCTTCTCACTGCAATATGTTGAATTTTAATGAGGCATCGATCTATTATCCTGCTCAAGTATTAGATATGGTCAGGTCTAGTCACCAAGGAAGTGCAGCCAACTTCACATGGTGATGCTGGAGAAGAAGCTGCTGCCTGAGCTTTGCTGTGATTGGATTCTGATACCCCAACCCAATTTCTATACCACTAATAATGGCCTTCCTGTGGTTAGTTCTGTCTGCAGGCCGATTCAATTTAGCTGAGATAAGCTAGGAAGCGATTTGCATCTGTTCTGTGCACAAAAGAAATGTCAACTGCTAATTGGAATCCATTCTGGAGAACAATACATCTAACTCTGATGGTCATTTGGCAAAATTAAATTAGAATGCGCTCCTTGGGAATAGGGAGCGAGGTCTGTTGGTATTTTTTATCCGGTGGATTCGCTCATCAAGTGTCATCATCCATCTTCACTCCACAAACGCCCACATCCAGTTCACAGTTATCTCTTCACCAGGCTTGTGGCATTTTCTCTTTGCCGTGCCATGGCAGGAGAAGCAGATGGCGGAGCCCACGTTACGACGCACCTTCTCACGGTTCAGATGCAGAAGAACTTTCCCCCATGGCCATGTGGCTACCTGTAGCCCAATGTTACAGCCAGTACAAGGTATTCTGGGCTAGGGACCCCTGCAGGTCTCACTTGCTGGAGGATTAGATGGCTTTAAGATCCAAACCCATTTTTCAAGCCAATTATTTCCACATAAGACGAAGTACCAATTAAGATACTTGGGTACAGACTGGGGACAGGGGACTTCCACATGAGTTCTGTTCTTGCCTCTGAATATCTTAATACATCCACATAGCGTAAGGTAATTGTATATCTAGAAGCCACAGGTAAAAAGATACCTGGATGAGGAAGAAATTCCACCTAGACAAACATACCTATTATATCACGCATTAGTAATTCAAATGCAGAACAGCAAAATACTGGTATCAAAACAGGTGTCCCTTGTATTAGTTCACTGTCACAGTTCTGGTAGAACAAAGAAAAACTGTGTTTTTTTGGAGGGAAAGACATTTAATCACACTTACCATTCTCACCTCCAGCTACTAACAACCAACATTAATGCTGAACTACACTGCCTTATATCTGCGCTGCTTTTTCAGTCCTATTGAATTTTAAACTTACAGCCCAATTAATATTTCTAACCAGGCTATGAGCTAAAGAGACTGACCAGAAAAGCAATTACTGGTTGAGATTTAAATAAACCTGTAATGTATTGTTCAGCTGACCTACTTAGGCCACATATCTTTGTCAGTATTCAGTTCCGCTTTTTCTGATATGTAAACCATCCAACTTAACAAAAAAAAAAATTAAAATAAATAACATGGAAGGGAAAGGGGAAGTAAATGACTGGAAAAATCAAAAACGTCCAAAATGAAAGCATTTTTTTATTGTCATACACTTGTAAAGAATGAGTGCAAACAGAGAGCTTTTATAATAAATCCACCAGACAGAAAGCCATGAACCAAACGTCAGCAGTAAAAAGACATGCTTTTGAGCTACACGTTACAGTACAGGACTGGATAACGAAGGGAAAAAAACAATCAGCACACAATGAAGATGAAATATCAGAAAACAGTTTCAGTTAAAAAAGGAGGAAGAAAGTGAACCAAACACAGGAAAATCACAACGTAAACATTCGGAAATGGGGAGGGAAACCATAGACACCAACGCACATGGAAATATGGGAGGCCGGAAAGCATACCTTTCTGCTGATTAAATATGCATGACACTGACATAGGTGCTGAGCTCACACTGGCTGGGTTTCAGCGGAATGGTGTCCCCCATACCAGCGCCAAGACAGTTTGTGATGCTTCAAGCATCATACAAACATAGCACTGTGATCATTCTTTTAGACATCTATTTTTTGTTTATATATTTTATTCATTTGTTTTTTTAACAAAGCTCGCAGTGACAGAATGACCCAATTTCTCGCTGGCAGTTTTAACTCCGTCAGAAAATACTCCGGCATGGCCAGCACAATCTCATATTCGTTTATTCTCAAAATAAGTCACTATGTAAGAAATGAAGGGTCTCTCCCCCCACGTAAATCGATTAAGTTGCCGCGTGCATGTAAGGTCCTGATCTCCGGATACGCTTAAAAAATATACATGATCCACTTACGACGTGTGAATTCTATTAGTTCCGAAACAGATCCATGTGCTCTGAAGAGGTGGAAAAACATCTGTGCCCATACTCAATGCCGGCATACACGTCAGAAGTAGAAATGGTTCTGTACATCGTGGATTGTCTACCTGTATTTCACGTGGCTCAGGCTTAAGGAAAGTCCTGACAGATTTTACACTCCTCACGAGCCTGACAGCTATGACATGACTCATTCAGTCAAACTCAGACGTTGAGAGTGTTCCCAGACTTACATTTAATACAAAAATGGACAGATATAGTCTTTTATTTAATATTTATTAATATTTATATATTTATATATGTATATATATTTATTTATATGTACGTACGTTCAGAGCATGCAACAGTCAGAGAGAGGTGATGTCCTGGAATCTGGATCTAGATGCATCTAATTTGGACGTGCATCATACAGAATCAGCATTAGTTTTCAGCACGATTGTAGATATGTGATTGCCCTGTATGTTTTGTAAACAAGTGAACGTGTGATAAGAACTAAAAAAAATTGAATAAACAGCAAATATGTAATTAAATCCGCCCAGGCAAACAAACGTGCCAAACACCCGCTTCTCTCTCCCACTGGCGTCGATATCGGCATCATGTGAAAGTGATTTAGTGGTTTTTTCATGGTTAATGCGATAGATCTCAAGTGTCAAATCACGGTGATTGACTTCTGCCGACTGCTGTGCTCCACAGTAGGTAGATTATCTGCCTTTGTTTATTTCTGAGTTGTCAGTGAGACAACAACCCAGTGTTCAAGTAACATGAAAACTACAATTACCCAGAAAATTACCACCTACTCCTATATATGGCAGAGTAGATTTCTTCAGACAGAGAATGGAGGGTTGAATCTCTGGGCATCTCCTTGCAGGGGTAATGCGGTTTGATTTTAACACACACAAGACGAACAAACATCCACAGATGAGTGCATGGCAACGGCGTGGCAAAAGAGAGACACAGGAAAACAGGAGAAATGGCAACTTGAGACAGAAGTACATTGTACATTGTTGTAAAACAATGACTTTCACGTTAAAAACTACATTTTTGTACAAAATCAAAACAAAAAGGGGGAAAACACACTCAGCTGTGCATTTTGTTCATAAAAATGCAGTAAAATACATTATGACGTGACTCATGACACAAAAAGTCATCGTTGTTATAACATTAAAGAATAAAGAAATAAATAAATAAATAGGCAAACAATAGATAAACCAAGAAGACAACGTAAGAAGGAAACTGGTCAGTTAAATAATGGAATTAAATCAATGCCCCAAACAACAAAAAATAAATGAGTTCTGACAATGTCAAGAAGTCTTTTGGAACTATTAATAAGTTACACACTAAGTGCACAGACAATCTGTGGGGGTGGGGGGGTCACAGTCAATACAGTTTGAGCTATGGCTGGCATTTCTCAGTGCACTCAAAAGGGGGGAGGATGGGTTTTTTGTCTGGTTCTGTTTTGATTTGTTCTTAACTCATTTGACATACTCAGCTGACTTCCAGAAGTGCCCCGGATGGGAAAGACGACGGTTCCGTTTTGGCAATTTTTCCAGCAGATCCACCAGTTTAGAGAAGCTCGGTCTTTCCTCTTGCTTGAAAGCCCAGCAAAAAAGCAGAATATCCTGGGAAAAACAGGGAGAAAACAGCACAAATACATGATCAGCATGGCGAAGATGACATCGGGAATTCAGGCAAGACAAAATCAGGGCGGTAAACAAAGACATGTGTGACTTATACATCTGAATTGAAAAGCACATTTCCAAAACTAAGAGGGATTTGTTTTCAGGAAATTTACACTAACTTACTGAGTTTCGGAAATTTAATCAAAGTTCTTCACTGCATTACATGAGGACTGAGTGAGTTTTGGTTCCCAGTAATGATCAGGAAGCCTGGCATTGGTGGTCTAATCTCAGAAATATTCCCATATTGTTTATTCCATTGTGAAACGCATTAACATTAACCAAAGGATTAAGTGCATTAACAGTAGTGTGTTACCCGCCAGAAGCCTTATGCTGATGCTCACCGAGATCTCCTTGCCCATGCCAATCTGGCTAAGATTGGGCTTCATCCCACTGCCCACTTGCCATATGATCGCCTCTGCTGGCTGGTTCTTGAAAGGCCACTCACGTGCGTGCAGTTCATACCAGATCGTGCTGCAATGGGAGGTTTATTCAGAGTTATAAGGCGCCGGCCAAGGTCTGCAATCCAGCAGCTTGAGAGTGAGAATGGGGGGGGCAGGGCAAGCAGCTCAGCACCTACCCGAAGGCAAACACGTCAGACTGCTTGGAGAAAGGGAGCTTGTCCTCCTCTGTATCAGATGAGAGCTGGCGGATAATTTCAGGGGCCAGGTGACACAGCCACCCGCTGGGAATCCGCAGTTTGTCCTCCCGCCTGCTGGATGGCGCCAGAAAACAAAACATTAAAATGGAATTTCATGAAAACCCAACACTTTACTGTCCTCTCATTCAATGAGATGAGAAACCACACAAAATAATTACAACGTTTAGTTTAGTTTAATTTCAGTTGCATAAAACACCGCCTGAGCCTGTCTAAGACTCTGTATGGATGGATGCCAATAAAAAAATTTTTTGTCTTAAGCTATTTTTGTAGGATTCTCAAAAATTAGCCAAAAACCACAATATTCTTCACATCTTCATAGTACCAAGGGTACAAGGTTGGGGGGGGGGTTCTTTTTAACCTAAATATCTCAGTAAAAACATCTTGCTTTACACAGGAGACATATGCGGAAGGTGTTGACATTGAGTACAACAGAATACTGATGACTTATGGCAGAAATAGTGTTGTCGAACGATTAAAATTTTTAATCAGATTAATCACAGGGTTGCTGTGGATTAATTTAGATTAATCACATTTAAACATCATTCATTTTTAATCTATATTAATCACAATTCATTTTGCATGAGCAAATAGACTCAAGAAAAAAGGGAATATATATGCACTTAACATGTTCATTGAACGTCTTGAACACGAGTCGGATGCATTCCATCTGCCACAGAAGTGCAATACCATGGACCCATATCAAAAACCAAGATTTTTTGCTTAGCTGGACAACTTGTCGTATTTAAGGTACCTCAGTTTGAATGGTCTTTATCTTCGTTCACTTACAATTAGCCCGAACTACCGTAAATCCAACAAATAATCTGACTAATCACGAAATCCAATTCTAGCCCGGTTAATTGCCATTGTTAGCAATATCAGTTGATAGCACATTACGCGCGGTGCTTTATGTATAAAACTCCATAGCAACACTTCCACAGATAAGTTTGACGGTATAGTGTGTGTGACCGATTTAATGAGCCACAAATGAGAAGTAGTGCTTAAACAGTATAAAACTACAACTCTTCCTACTGTTGATAAAAGGCGTAGCCATCTCAGATTCTGAACTCGGGATCCTCTGTGCTGCTCCAAGATATTTCTCGGATCTCCGAGAAATGGGAGCGCGCATGTTGTCACTTCCGGCTTCAAAACTCGGAATCCGACTCGGAATACAAGTTCCCAGGGCAAATGGAACGCACCAAAACTGCCCAAAATTGGTTGACAGAGACATTTCAGGGATTTTGAGTCATTCTGCGCAGCAGATGGGTTAATTGCGTTAAAAAATTTAATCAGATTAATCATGATGATGGATTAATCTGCATTAACCCATTAATTTTGACAGCCCTAGGCAGAACACATTTTCCTCACATGCTTCTAACATGACAAAGGCAGAGTTTAACTAAGGGAGGCTTCTCTGTTGAGTCTACATGCAATATTATTTCCTCTGGACAGGTAGGAAATTGCCTGATGATGAAAATAAATGTACAATTTGAATGGAATCGTCCTTTACAACGGGTATCTTGCTTATTAATGTTTAGATCTCCTTGAAATGTTTGTGGGGATTTGTATGTGTGGGGAAATATTACAATAATAAAAAACAGGCAAATACTGTATTACTAATAAATGATACTGAATTAGAATTTCTAAAATCTATGGGAGCAATTTTTTGTACAAAATGAATATTTTTCTGCAGGTCTGCCTCAAACTCTTCTCGAATGAAAAGCATAAAGAAAACTTTAAAAATGGTACTTTATCAGAAACTCTTCACTTCTCTGCACTTCTGTTTACAGAACATACACTCAGTTGGCTGATTAAATTTCCTTCCTTTGTGTGGAAGCATTTCAGCAATTGAGGGTACTCCTGACTTAATGCAAACAGACTCATGTGTCAAAAGGGGTATCAGTTCTGAGAGTGAGAGGCAATGTAGTCTGCATGCTCAATCGGGGCACAGAAATGCCTGCTTTGGGTTGGTCACTTAATAGCAGTGCTTCAGAAAGCTAGCAGCTGGTAGTAATGTACGTAAAAAAAAAAATAATGAAATTAAAAACACATCTTGGCCTTGGCTTTGGGCATCAAGGACCAAAAGGACCTTCCAGTTCAAGAACATAGAGGGTCCTGCTGTATTCAACCCAAGCTTTATCAGCAAAATCAGAATCAGAATCCTGTTAATCACCATGTACTAAAAGTACAAGGAGTTTGTACTTTGTGAATTTGCAGGTTGTGACATGAGTATACAATGTAAACATACCCTCAAGACAAAAGTACATAAACAATAAAATAAACAACAATAAAAGCAAAGAGAGAAAAATAAAAATGTGATTTAAGATGTACAAATAAAGTTGAGACATCAAGATCATTATGTGTAAATCAGCTTAGAGTCAGAAGTATGAATTACAGTGGGGGTGTAAAGGTCCCACGGGCGCCCATGTGACTCTCATTGGACCTCGTTTATGAGGACAGTGGCCTGGGGGGGGGGGGGCATTTACATGGCGATTCATCCTTCTACTCTTACTCTCAGCTTCCACCAAGAAGGGAGACCCTGGAAGGGAGTGTCAGGGTCAGATATGGTTTTCAAAGCCGGATTCCTTGTACAGGACTTCAAGCTGAGGGACCTAGCAGCTGATGTTCTTCTCCTCATATAACACGATTCTCTGTAATCTCTGCTTAGACTGCAGTGTTTCAGAGCCAAATCAGACAGAGAGGGAGGATGTAAGAATTAATTCTATTGCAGCCATGTACTGTAGAACCGAGCCATCAACATCAATAACACCTTAAATTTCTACAGCAAGGTGTACAGGTTCACTTGGGTCTTCTTAGTTATATGGCTGATGAATGAATGGTGATGCCTAGATATTTGAAGGTCTCAGTTCTGCTGAGTGAAGTCTCCTGTATGAGCAGTGAGTGTTTTCTGGAAGTTGACAGTCATTTCTGTGTTTTCAGCTCCAAGTTGCTCACGCCACAAAAGTCGTTTTGGTAGTTGGACTCCTCACCTTTCCTGATGAGTCCAATCAGAGTGGGGTCATCCACACATTTGAAGAGTTTTATAGAATTCATTTATGAAATGCAGTCATTGGTGTACAAAGAGTAAAACAGGGGAGAGTGAATACATCGTTGTGGAGCAGCAGTGCTGAGGGAGATGGGATCTGCCATGTGGTTGACCAAATTCATAAACTGATTCCTGGTGGTCAAGAAGTCATGGGATCCAGTAGCAGATAAATGGGTCATTGAGAGTCAGAGATTTTGCAAATAGTAGATCAGTGTTGATAGTGTTAATTAAAGGCAGAACTAACATCCACAAACAGAATCAGTCTGAGACAGGTGTAGGGAAGAGTCCTGCACAGGTCCACTTTTGGAGACCCGCACCCGCCCGCACCCACACAGTACAGCACCACACCTGCCCGTGCATCCGTGATTATTTCAAAGTTAAATCCGCACCCGCCTGGGCCCGTTAACATTATGCCCGTTACCCGCCCGTACCGTGATAACACAATTATTTTTTCTATGCACCTCTCAATGTGACAAGCGCTAGGCCTTTAAAATGAAAAAGTCAGTTTAACACAAAATCAAATCAGATAGATCTAAGCTATCCATACTGTGACAAGTGTGAAACAGAGAACACGACAACATGCTTCAGCAAGGATTCAGACATGTATGTGAATGTTTTTCGAGGCGGTTATCTAATGGTGTGTTCGTTTTTCTCTCGGAACTCGGAAATTCCAAGTTGAGTGACATTAATCTCCCGTTCGAGCTACCACATCTAGGAACAAACATGGCTGCCTCCATGAACACGCTGCTGTATGTTGTTGCTTTA
>JAODJW010000040.1:30258579-30277901 GCA_026777045.1 Hyperopisus bebe | reverse complement strand
TAGATAGATAGATAGATAGATAGATAGATGATAGATAGATAGATAGATAGATAGATAGATAGATAGATAGATAGATATAGATGCATCTCTGACAGGCAGGAATGTTTCCATGAGTTTAAGTATGTTGGGTCCATGCTCTTAGCACAATCAATGGGCCAGGTAGGAGTAATGTCAGGCAGGCTTGAATAAATTGGACCTCCATTTTCCAGATTCTGCTCTGGCTGACAGAAAGCCCAACAGCTTATAACTTATAACTAGTTTGTTTGTTATAACAATCTACTGCTGTAGATTGAGGCAGAGCAACAGTCTAAAAGTTGCTCAAAAGCAAGTACGGAGCCCTCTAGTAAACTGGGCTGGCGAGCTTCCCACACTGACTGAGATTTTGTTTGAACTAGTAGAAGAGACACTCTGGCCAGTGTGTCACGGAACAGTTAATGACATCACACCACAACCCTCTTCATTTCCAACCCCCAGCCCATTTGATCAGCAAAGTCTCACTTATCAGCAGTGGTGGGCATCCATTTTGGGGTCAATTTGGTGATGACTCCCATTTAACTAGCCCATTTTAATCGAATTTCGAATTATTATTTTAGGTATCAGTCAGGTATTAAAGCTCATTTTCACTCAATTGGATTGCAGATTGCAGAAAATGAACATCAAAAGCGGTATAACACAATATATTTGAGGGTATCAAGTTTAATTAATGGAAGCAGGAGAGAATCAGGCACAATTATTATCGACAAAGACAATGTCAATGTAGCGGAAGCATGTAGAAATGATGTTATAAAGGTTACCATACACCAATAGCATGCACCTCGACCAGGCAAAAAAGAAGCAAATGAATGAATGAATAAAAAGCAACTAAATACATAAAACAGACATTAATAACAAACATTAAATGATATTAAACATAATCACATAATGTTTGCTATTAATGTATATTAAAGGTGTTTATGTATGTTAGGATGTTAAGGTATACTTACATGCTGCTTATGAATGCTCTACGAATGCATTATACAGGCATTATGAGGGTGCAGTTGATGTAAATCATTATCATATATACCACATAGAGGGGAGCAGGTTTCTCATATAGTCATATGTATAAGTACAGAAGGTCCATAAAGCACAACAACTGTCAACGAAATCTAGGGGTAGGGGATCCCTTTACTAGCAAATTCAGCAATGATTGGACTTTAATATATATTCATAACACGATTAGCATCTACGCATATTTTTTTTTGGGGGGGGGGGTAGCCTGCAACCTCACCTGGTGATGATGGCTAGGTGCGGGGGGCTCATGCAGGCACCCATGAACAGCACCACATTCTCGTGCCGCGTGTTGCGGTACGCCATCACCTCCCGCTTGAAGGCCTTCAGCTGGTCCTCGTTGTCGCGCTCAATGTCGATGAGCCGGATGGCCACCTCGCCGTGCCAGCGGCCGTGAAACACCTGGCCGAAGCGGCCCTTTCCGATGAGTTCGCCGACCTCCAGCTGCTCAAACGGGATATCCCACTCCTGCAGGAAGATGCTGGTCTGGCTGGCCTTGCGAGGGAAGTTTCGCGCCGACAGGAGCGAGAGGTTCATCTCCTCAAACTCGTCCTCTGAGACCTCCGCCTCATCGTTTCCCTCCTCGTTCTGCAGCACAGAGGCATCGTTTATTTGACTGTTCGTTTTTTTTTTTTGCTTCTGCCGTGGACGTGCACCACACTCTGTTATGCTCTCAAAAATACCCCGAAAGAAACCATGAGTTCCTTCAGGAGATCAAAAAACAGGCCTTAAGTCTGAAACGAAAGCTTAAGCACTTCTTTATATTTCATCAGCATATGGTGTGTTTACGCTTTTTAACTGTGTTTCTGTATTTAAAAAGCTACCAGCTGAACTATTCTGTATTTCTCATGTTATTCCTTTATTGACCTACAATATAAAATCACTGCGTTATTAGTCTGAGGGACACATTTACCTGAAACCAGATTCTGAACATACTGGAGTTTGCAAAAGCATTTAATAATTATACTGGATATAACCAAGAATTAGGTGCTCTGGCATCAACAAATAAACATTATAATTAGAAATAAACATTAGAATTATGTAAACCTTTTCAGCTGAAGTTATTCTAGGATATTGCTTGATCATTTTAAATATTTAAGTACAGACTGAGTCAAGGTAAGACCTTCCTCTTAAGGTTACATTTATGCTGGTCAATGACTCACCTCGGACGTAAGTTCCACTTCAATTTTCAGAAGGGGGTTTCCTTCATTACTGAAAGCAAACAGACACATTCATGAGGCGATTCTTTCAGGAGATTGTCGCATCCGGACTGGACAGATACGGAATGCTAAAGTGGGCAAAAAGTAAGGCAGAATATAGGAGTCAAACAGGGCTATGGAACAATGTGAGATAAAGGATCCCCCCAGACTTTGATGAAAGTGGATCTGACTGTTACCAGAATCTCTCCAGAAAGCCCCCAAGGGACTGAGGCTCGATGTAAGGGTGGGAAATGGAGGATGTGGGAGTTCACCTGCTTGTTCCTCAAACCACCCACCCACCCTATTTGCCTCATAGACAACAGTGATCAGAGACCTTCCAAGGAGAGGAGATCTGTATGAAGATGCTTTTAAGTGGGTCCCATAATCAGGACTATGTCAAGAGCAACATCTTGTGGACAGTCTTCTGAGTCTTTTTCAGTGCGGCATAAAACAGGCTGCTGCCACGTCCAGACCTGCTCTCTGAGACGGTGGAGAACACACAAGGCCATGTTGAGGGGACACCCGCTCCTCATCGGGGCATCAGCGGACCATAAATGTGAAGAATGAGCAGGAATTCTTGTAGCTTCTGGTGAAAGTTCAGGAATGCGTTTGTCATAGTATTCCATGATTTAGAATAAGTAAAACTATTTCCCAGATCATATAGGATTCTCACAACGTAATTAACTGTCTATGTCCAGAATGTTCCATCTGGTGCACGAAGCTCTGTAATGAGGCCACCTCTCTCTAACAGAGACAGAGGCAAAAGTGAAAAAGAAAGCCAAACACAAATGAAGATAATTAATGGCAGTAATTACTGCAATTACTGCATACCGCCATTCCAATATTACAATTAATAACACCACGACACACTTTGAATATGTCGGCCTTTGAAGGGCCAGCGTGCATTCAGATGATAGCAGGCATTTCAGCACAGACTAATTAGCAGAGAGCCATGATATCAGTCCCACGTTTACTTAACTTCCCTAAAAAAAAGACTGAGGCTTATAACCATAATGTGAACAAAAGGCACTGAGCAATCAGCATTTCATGGCTGCTTTCCCATGCCTATCAAACAACAGGAACATGGAGTTCACACTCTTAAAGCCCATTTCATTAATCTAGCTACCACAGCAAAGTGGATGCGAGGTTCCTCAGCATGACTGGAACTATAAGAACAGAGGGACACTGTTCTCCAGCAAAACCTATCCTGTGTGTCACTTCCTGTGGAATTTGGCAAAACTGTTTGGATAAATATGAAAACACTCAAACTCCCTCAAAAGGTTCAAAACCATCAGATCTTTTTAAGTTGAGGATGTAGGTTAATTTTTAAATGCTTTTCCTCGTGGGAAATGTGTCGGGGGGAGGGGGAGTTGTTTATACAATCGGATCGCTTCTGGGCACAGAAGCTAGAAAATGTCATCAGGCTCCTATTTTTGGAGGTAAATTGTTTAATGCATGTGTTTTGCATATTATTTAGTCCTCATATTATATATTACTTACAGAAATATTTAAATAATACTGTGGCCTATTTGTATTACCAAGGAAATGCTATATGTGGCTGAAGCCAGAATCGTTCTAGCTGATGTCCCAGAAAGCTCACTGCTTCCTCAAGAAGAGGAGAAACGAGAAGGTGCTGTGGACCTCAGTCTCACTTATAATATATCCTGATGGGATCACGTGGCATTGTGACATCACCTGTAAGGTCGGGCGGCCCTTGAGAAGCATGCAAAGCAGGGGGAGGCAGGTCCACCATAACCCAGAGTCAAAGCCCGTGTGCACCTCACTCCCCCATAAATCTCTTGTAAGTAGCTGGGAGATGGTCTGATTTGGAAGTAGATGATCTCACCCTGGTTCAGAGAGAACAGGATGCAGGACGACTTGTGGAGCTCGGCTTGGCACCTCGGGTGTGACGTCTGGAAGGGAAGACAGGTGAGATGAGAGCTGAGGCTGATGTCACAGTAAGGGAACCAAACACTAGAACAAAACTTATGTGAGACTCGCCTCAGGCCAAATCTCCCACAATACATAACCTCAGTCACATCCTTTCTAGTTAAATATTTATCAAAGTTGCCTGTGAAGCCAGTAATCAAGGGACCAAATGAACTGTCCAGCTAGACATAGCTTATAAAGGATAACATCAAAAGAGTCTCTCTTGACTAGAAGTGGTGCATTGTGGGAATGGATAATGATCAATTATGGCACACTCACCTGGAAAGATGAACTGCTGCTTATATTTGAAGTAATGAGAGGCTGGGGAAAAAGGCAGGCAAGACACAGGAAGAGGCACGTTAGCTGACCCAGGGAGTGTGCAAAATGGCCAAATGTGTCAATCAACGCTTACATCATTCAGTAGGCCAGTGGGTGAAGGAAGTCACATGACAGATGTGAAAAGATTACTAGTATTTAAGATGAAACCCACGTTCCCAGAGCAGCGATGCTGAAAATAAACTTTTAATGATAGAATCATGAACAGTGAGAGAAGCAGATCACATGGTTTATATTTTATGTTTCTGTTGACTATTTTTTTTAATTATCATATTTGTTTATCAAAATGATTTTAAGTACTATTTATGACCTATGCAGATTCATTACAGTCAATATATTATCCTGGAACATGCAGACTGGTGTCTATTATGTCAGGATGCCTACCTGTCAAGTTAAATTGTTTCTGTTGCCTTGTGCATTGGGGGGATGGGTGTAAGGGTGAGGGGGGCGTGGCACTGGGAGGAAGAGGCGGTGCTGGGGACGAGGGCGTGGAGGAAGTCGTAGATGAGGGGTTACTGCTGGAGTCTGGCTGGTAAGGAACGGGAATGTGATCCTGCATAAAGACAAAGGGCCATTCAAATTCACATCTCTGCTTGTGTACAGTTTCAGCAGCTACTTATTTTATAAAATCTGTGGAAAGCATTCCCACTCTAAATGTGAGCAAGAAAAGGAATCTGATGACGTACTTGCAGGAATATTGCTTGTTACAAAGGTAATTTCCAAATGAACAGATCATCACATTTACTGTTTTGAGACCTTACACAGTTGGGCAAAATTTTTAGAGATTGCAGAATTTTATTCCAGTTACTCCAGTTACTTATTTAATCATTCAATGTATGATTCTATTATTGTTTATAAACATTACCGCCAATATTTGTGTAGTAATTTTTAAAGCATAATGCCAAAAATGCTAGGAATTTCCATCATTTTGGACACTAGTATAACTCAGAGTAATATATTTCTGGTTGACACCTCTAGGGTGGGGGGCTCGAATCCTGCACGCCATCTCCAGTTTCCTCCCACAGTGCAAAGACAGATAGTCAGGCTAACTGATTGTCTCTGTTCCCTGTTTAATTTAAGTTCCTGCTCATTTGTTTATGCCACATTCCATAAAGCTATACGGAAGACTTTCATACTGTGATAAAGCACTCTGTTAGCAGTAGCTTTCCCTTAGACCAATGTTTCCCAATCCAATACTTGAGGACCCACAGATGGTCCATGTTTTTGCTCCCTCTCAGCTCCCTGCCAGACAGCCCACATTTTTGCTCCTTCCCAGCTCCTACCATGGACTGTCTGTGAGCTCCTGAGGATCGGATTGGGAAACACTGTCTTAGACCTACAAAAACATTTTGGCATGAGACCCCCACCCACTCCACAGAGTCGGCCCGCTCAGCATCAGTTACTGCTCCGCCATTCAGACAACTCATTTGAGCCATATTCTGCACATAATCTCTCATGGCTAAAATGGGCATATAATCAGGCTGTTACCACTAAAGTCATCTTTTTCTGAGCAAAACGCATTTTGTCATTACCCTACAGATTCCTCTTTGTTACAGAGACTTCCGCGGAGTCTGACAGTGGAGCCAATCTCCATTCTTATCTGTCACGTAAGCATGTCTCCAATTCCCATGAAGAGAAGACCGGAAAGAAATGCCACAGCCCCTGGCCTGTAATCCTAAGTCTCTTATTAGTGGTCAAGGGTCCCCAGCTATAGTCTGCTTTAATTCAAGGGTTGCCAGGTTCAAACAAGACTGAAAACTCCTGTTTAGGGCTGGGCAAAACATCGATAAAACATTGTATCATGTTTATGAAAATATATTGTCAATCAATTTGAATATTTTAGGTATTGTGATATATCCTAAATACATGTCATCTTGCTCTCCTATGAGACACAGAAGTAATAGCAAAGCTCTGGAGGTTAGCTACATTTACAGACCCCCAAAGCAGTTTTCGGGGAGTAAGAGTTGTGTTCAAATGCAATACAATGATGCTATTCCTCTGCCAGGCTGCCATGACATGAATCGGCAACCATGTGATAAACTGCACCGACTGCTAGCTGCTTCTCTGGCTAATATGATCAATGTTCCTGTATCAGTGTTACCTATTATTTTTTGTTTCTTGTTTAACAATAACAAAGGATCCAAGGATCAAAGACAGGCAGCAGAAGATTAATCTGTAATATTTCACTCCTGACCAACAGAAATGTTCAAAATATGGAATCTGTACCTAGTGCAGAGTTCCCAGCTCTGACTCATTGTCCTTGACACCTGAAATTTGAGACTCAGTCTCAGACAAGACTGCCTGCTTACCAGCCTCCTCAGAGATCATGGTTTTAATAACATAGTTCCCCTGGCGCTGTGTGTGATTCTCTCAGGGTTTCAGAGATGTCTGTCTAAGTTGCCACAACATCTTTGATAATGACAGCACACAACTTCTTGGTTTGATAGCTTTTGTTCCATGAGTTTGTGTTTGTTATCATGTCCCTCCATAGCCAACTTTGAAACAGACGAAACCAAAATAATCAGGACAACTGAAAGGTCCTCTTCAAATGGCCAATCTATAGAAATACTTTCAATTCCCAGTCTTAATTTTCCAAAATTCGCTTTTATAAAATAAAACCCAATGAAAACTTTTCAAGACTAAACCATACTGCAAAGACAATTACTGACAAACACAATACTTACCAAATAAATTACTTGTCATGTTCACCAAAGGAAGTGCCTACTTGCAAAGTATTGTGATATGATCTACTTGTTTATTCCACGATTTTTCTATTCTTTAGGCTGAACTCTCTACCACACACAGAGAGATACAATTACACTGAACGTCAACTCTGATATACGGACTCCTGAAGCAAAGATGAGAGAGAGCATCTTGATAAGACTGTCATACATGTAATTTCATATCAAGGGAACGCACCTTGTTGATCTTATTGGTCTTGGGGAGCGTCTGACTGATGTGCAAATCGGTGTACCTGAGGGGGTTGTTGATATCGCACGGTACAGACTCAGTCCTGACCAAGCGAGCTGCAGAAAACAAGATGGAACCACTCAGGCTAAAATTTGCAAGGAAAGTGATTTCTATACAAAACCTGATGTACCTGAAGTGTTTGAAGTTTACTTGTTAGAAACACTACATCAAAGGCAGAGCCAACCTTCAATACCGTAAACTTGGAAAGAATGCTAGTGCAATCAGAAATGTGCACCTGCATAAATCAAGAGTTACCTTGGGTTGTTCCTTGGTGATCTATTGAGGAAAAAAAGAGAAAGGAGAAAGACTTATAGAGACCACTTCTGAGGGAAGACAAGACTGACATCAGAAAACGGAAGAACTCCAAGTAAACTCACACTACTGCATTTTCACGTACTGGATTTTACATGATGAAGCACGAGATGTCGGTCTGATATACATACACGTATCAAAGATAGTCGCGCTCAAACTCCAAAATATCACAAAAATACTAAGGGTGCGAGTTAACGTAATCAAAATGCAAAAAAGGAACCGCACTCACAAAATACTTCTCATGCTGTAAAGAAGAAAAGTTTATTGCACCATGCCACACAGACGCATTTCGGCATCAAGCCATTATCAATGAGAGCATGAGAAGTATTTTGTGAGTGCGGTTCCTTTTATGATATACATACAAACCATCAGTTGGTCAGAGAACAAGCTTTACCAAAATCAGCATGAACTTCACTTCCATTTCAAGATGTTCTGATACCTTGAAATGAAAATACCTACCTATCGCATCCTATTTCGAGAGCTTGTAAAAGCTGACATCACTTTATAAATGAACTATGTTGTGATGTGAATTAATCCATAAAACAGTAAAGATACACAACAAAACTTTGTGATCAGATCTGATTTGTTCATAACTCTAAACTAAATATTTGTAAGAAATGTAGCCTACGTAAAAAAAAAGTATGTTTCAAACGCTGTGACCTCAGAATTATGTAAGAATATGATAAAAGCACTATTCAGCAAGTACTATGAACGTAGCACAAAAGCTAACCCGAAGATTATATCATATTGAAACACCACAAAATGCACTTTTCTTTTACCCAGTCAATTTTTTTGACAACCAAATTAATCTTGTTTTTAAGAGAATGTGACTTATGGAATAGAAGCGTTGCGTATCTAAGCTTTCCAGGCTAAAACAACTGCCTGAGTATGTGATTCTATTGATGCAATGTAGCCGAATATTAATTATAGGAACAAAATAATAACATAATTCACTGCCCAGTATACCTCCTGTCATATCCCACTAAGCATTTTCTTCTTTCTAAACCTTCTATGAGCTCAACTAAATTTGGAACTGTGAAATCAGCAAACAAAACTCTTTCCTAAATGATTTCTAGAAACTCCCCTGTTCAATGGGGTTTGCTGAAGTCACGTGATGACTCTCCTGAAGACTGAGATTTCTTTTGTCTCACCCCCACTGAAAGTTCCTGGGCCTGATCCATTAGAAAGAGATACAGTCTGTGTATGGGAACAGCCTCTCTCAAAAAATGACAGCTAAATCGCATACCATGCAAAACTAAAGTGAATAGAATACATTCACTATATTACTGCTCGTGACTCAAAACACCCCCTAATCCAAAGATTAGGATGTATTTTTTTGCCAATGAGACTCTGCATACGGCTGCTATGGCCAGCTCTCCAATAACATCACTTAGTGAGGCCGAAGTTCATTCTGTGTCGACCCCACAGCCAATCGGGGGCCGGAACACCTACCTCCACGGTGGATGATCAGTAAGTGACAAGGCGGTGCTTCTTTGGTGCACTTGTTGTGGCACTTCAATCTACACAAGCACAAGGAAAGATTAAATTACCACAGAATTTTCACAAAATGCTAAATGCAGTCCTACACATTTAAACAGGACAAAAGTCAATGTATAAAAACAGCCTGGATAAAAAGGGTCTTTGCACAAATGCAAAGTACCCATACAGTCAAACTTCTTACTGTCTACATTTTTATTTTATCTCACTGGCACAATGAAAGACCCTTTAACCTTTACACGGTCATTTTGTTTTATTGTTGCAGAACATTTGAAAAGAAAACTGAATCTGTACATCTGCCCCTCAATTTTCAGTAGCTATTCAGTAGGGTTGTGCTAATCTGGAGCCTATCTCAGGGGGTCTGGGGTGCCTCCTGGGGAAAACGCTGCTCCTTTAAAAGGCATTTGCAGATTCAGAGATTCTGATTGAACTGAGGCACATGTCTTTGGGGAGAGATCAGGGGAACCTACAGGAAACCCACACATACACTACAGAGCTGGATTTATGTTTAAATCTACAAACTTGAATAAACATATATGCTCCTATTGGTGTTGACACAAAACTAGATGCAGGCATATTATAATTATTGTAAATTATAATGCATGTTTTGATGTAAGCTGGATTTGTACATTCATCCCACAAATTTCCTTTTACAACTAGGCTACATTCCAACAGCTGTATAGTGTTCATTTTCAAAACACACTGAGACAACAGAAGACTTTCCCAGGCAAAACTTGGGAAATTATATAAAATAAATATAAGCATAATTGGTTCACTGTGACACAAAGAAAATTAACTGTCTTTTGTAAAATGCATTCAGTAAAATTGGCAGGCTAAACCGTTTATTCAGATATGTTATATTTATGATTAAAGCTATATAATGGGCTTTTCAGATGTGCTTATTATGAATTTCAACCTTCAAATTATATAAAAATGTCACTGAATCCAAAAGATGAAAAACAAAAGATGATGTTAACCCCTGTATCCGTGGGGATTGGTAAATCAGGAAATTAAATATTAAAGGATAATCGTAGCTATAATCTATAATTTTCTGAACTATCAAGGTTCCAGATTTTCTGCTTTGCTATTTAATTACTCCTCCTCTTTTGCTAATTGATCTGATGAAAAGCATTTAAAAGAAGACCTTTGTAAAGTAATACGGCAAGTCTTTTTCCATGAAAAAGTTTTACATGTATCTTCACACTTCAGTACTAAGGGCTATTTCATCAGGGTACCTACCTTTGTTTCTGAACGAATAATGTGAGAAATATTAGTGTATGGGAAATAGTTTATTGCCATGATACGATAAATCGAGGGGGACAATTCAGAGTGATCAGTTTCCAGATAAATATCAGAACCTACACAATTTACTGTCAGGATCGGTCCCTTTCTTGTCCCGTTCTGTCCGTCAGTTCCCTGTTTAGCCAGAAGGTGTCACTGGTCATCCCATTCTATCCCTTGTGTTACCTTAGGTTCATTCATCATTCACAGTCCTCACAATTATCCTTCTTCCCTGGGCAGATACATGGCTGAATGGGCTGAGGAGGTGGCTAAGAACCATGCATCCCAAACCATTGTGAGTTTTTGAGGTTTATGTTTATGTATTCCATTGTGGTCCTTGTGTTTAGTGTTTTTGTTCCTGGTCTAGCGTGCCTGTGCCCCGTCTTGTATCTATGTTCTGTGTCCCTAGTGTCTCCTGATTTTTGAGTCTTTAGTTCTTAAGACATTTAATGACCCATACCTGTCCCATGCTTAGAACTCATTACTGGTATATATAAATCCCTGCCTGTTCTCTCTTTCCTTGTCAGCTACTATATATGTAGAACGTGTTTCATGAGTGTTGCTGTGTTGAAGGTGTTAGATGTTCCTCAGTGTAACCCTCACTTAGCATCCAGATAAGTCCTCTATGTTCCCCCATGCTTGTTTCTAGTCTCTGTTAGTTTGTGATGTAACCTGTCCGGCATTGTTCAGACCCAAGACCATTGTGGTCTTTTTTTGTGTTGAGAGTCCTTTGAGTTGCATTTGAAGGCTCCCTGTGTCTTCAAACTGCCATTGTGAACTGTCTATCATGCCCAGACTTTACAGTTCACTACATTTTCCATCACGTACATCATCATACTATTTGACAGATGAAGCGAAAAATACCAGTGATAGACCCATCTGAGTTCTTCCATGAAGACTAAACCATTGCCTTGTATATATGAGAATGAAGAGGTGATAATGGGGTTTTCCAATGAGTATTTCAGTGTCATATTACTTACTTGCAGTTTTTACACTTAAGTCCAAACAACATTCCTTTTCCACACACTATGCATGTTTGAGACATCCAGTACTTGGTTGAAAATCTGTCAAAAAAGACAATAAAAGGTTGTTTTATTTAGTTACAATGGGATTCACTCATTCAAGACAGTTGTATACGCCTGGGGAATTTTTCACACTGTGATTAAAAGAGAGAAATACTATTGTCTGTAGCCATTTGAAAATAACTTATATTAATAAATAATTGCACAAAGGATCAAACTGTAAAAGTAACTGTGTAATACAGAAGTGCCTATACATTTTGACCATATTTTATGTAGCCTTGTAGATGATAGCTGCCTCGCTTTATTTCTCCCCAGAATTCTTAGCTGTTGCCATAGCCTGAAAGGTACTAAATGGCAAAAGCATTGCTACATCAACACAGTGGAAATTAAATTGAGGTTATAACCAATAGGGACTGCTGTAGACACTGCCATGTACATTCCGCAGCAATGGGCAAAATTCACCCAAACACAATCCAGCCCTTTAGCTGAAGAGCTTCCAGAAGTCTTCATTTTATTTACCTTTACCTACCGAAGCTGGAGACGAGGCCAGCAGGTAATGGATTATGACTAATGTTGTTTGACAGAATCCAAATATCTTCATTAGGCATGCCATTTCACCTCATCTCGTTGCTAACACAATTTAGTGCCACCCTCTCCTAAGCGGGGAGATAGACGCTCTGGTCGCATACATGCTGAAACTTAAAGCGAGACAGAAATCAGCATGCTGGCTGGCCCTACAATCTACCCTGCCGTGGACACCAAACAAGGCATACATTGAAACCCCATCATGAATTAAGCCTCCAAAAGTCTTTCAAAAAGGGGTCAGTCAATTGGCACTGTAAACTAAGCCATCAAAATATAAACAAGGCTTTGAATTATTACATCAAAGAAGAATTGTACTAGTTTCTAAATATCTCCTGGGTGTTAAATTCACATACGATACACAATACTACAAAAATACAATGACTATAATTAACACATTTTAATCTTAGATATGAATCATGTATGGATTATACAAAGCTCTATGTGTACCTGCATTAATGTGTGTTGACAATGCCACCTTTCCCCACAGTGCAACATTAGCTCCAACGCCCACATGCAGTGCAGAGCTGCCATGATTCTCATTTTGCCGACAAGTCATTAAGTGAGTGGTATTTAGAGCCATCAGGATCTCAGATGAGAGCCAAAAATGGAGATGAGATATAAAAGTCTCCCCCTTTTAATTGGCTTGACATTTTGCTGTAGAGGAAGAGCGCCCCCCCCTTGCCAAATTGCCGACATGATGTTACCTGTGTTTTATCGAGTTTCCCAGATCTCGACGGGGGATCTGAGGGGACCAACGAGGCACTGAGAGGGTGTCTGTCAGGACAGATGTGTAATAGAGAGAGAGAGAGAGAGAGATCGCAAGGATCATTAGCAATGTGGCTAACAGGCAAAATCACCACCTGTAGATGAAGACGGAAGACCTGCATATCGCAATGAACGTGGATAAAGTAATTCATGGCATGACTTTATGCCCTGTGACATTTCAGCACCTATATAGCCTTAATAGTCACTATAATTCTCATCAAAGGCTACAGCAACCTTCAATTCAATCGATAAAAACACAGATTATTTCAGGCTAAGAGGCTAAGAGGCACCAAATTATTGACCCGTGAGTGCCGGTACGTAAAATTACTACATTACAATATTTATATTTCTTAACCATGTTTGGATGAAAAATAAACACAGACGTTTTTTATATACTCCATATATCATATGAACTGACATAAACCAATACATAAAAATAAGACTCAGAAAGCAGTCACAAACCACAGGACCCTTCCATTTCCAAAATGAACGTGGTTTTTCTGCTCATTTAATTCATTGTAATTGCAGAGAATTAATGCAATCAAAATTTCAGCATCATTGCTCAAATGTAGATAACCTAATAAAACCTAAAATATTAATCCGATTTAGAACTCCCTGCCTAGCTAGTTTCAAATACACATTTATTCTAGATAATCATTTATCAAGCTATTAATTACATTGATTTTTGTAGCAAAATACAACGAAATAAGAAACATATTATTGAACTCAATTATATATATTCTCACAAGCCATGTTCACAATGGGCTTGTCAGGTCCATAGAGATTTTGATGCAATGACTTCCATGAATTTAACCTGAAATACCATTGTCTCATCAATGTACACTTTTTGGTAATCCTGAAATGCGGCTGATCAATCTGAATCGATATACCATGGAGAATCGTTTGCTAACGTAGCTGTTGTAACCTTTCAAACAAACAGCACACACATCACTGGCATTTGACGCTACTCTTACAGAAACTCACTCTACAGGTAATTGAACCAATTTAAAAAGGTTTCATTTGATCTCATAGTGGCCTGTTGCTCAGATGTTCAGCCATCTGTATGTGAACTGTGTGAGATCTGCTTGAACAACATTTAAGCTCATCTGGCACATTTAAGAAGCAGCAGCTGCTAACAACTGGCAATGTGGATGGAATTCCTACAGCCAGGCCACTAAAACCAGGCCCTACATGGGCCACATCTACTGTACGTGGGTATGACCCATTGCCCTTTCATTTCGTAACATCATCTTGGACAAAATAACCTGACTGGACCCCAAGGAACCATCTATCAAGTTTTCTTGTAGAAATCATTCCAACAATTCCACTGGCTACCATCCACCCACTTATCATGTCAAAGAAAGTTTTGTTTACTTGTGTGCAAGTGTGGGGGCTACATTTTCTGGAGGTATTTTTGCTCTCCTTTTGGACACCCTCCATTCCCCCATGGTTACCCGAGAATGGTGGCGGCTCACCTCCCAAATGTCCTACTCGAGGGATGGATGCTCTGGACCCGCTGGGAACCATGCCGACATTCTCTACATATTAAGAACTGTTACTACGACAATAGCCAGAGACTGTGATGGGCAGATTTATGCACCGGAGATGCTGGGACTTGTCAACATGGCCACAGTGCCTCAAGCGAGACAATTCATTGTGTCAGGCAGAAAAAGTCCTCAGCCTTCTGACTTGACACAATAGACTGTCACAGATGCTGAAATCCAAGAGCAGCCAGATGAAACCAGATGCAGGAATAATAGAAGTCACTGTTAGATTTTACGCAAGTGAAGAATCACATTATGCTCATAAAGATAAGTTCCAGATACGTTAATCTATAGCATGTCAACAAATAATAGAGGTGCCGAATAAAAATCAACATTAAAACAAAGAGGTCTGGGACCACAAAACAAGTAATCACACTGTCAGGCCCTTGGCTACCTTCCCCAAGAAGTGTATGCCAAGAGCCATAATCATACACCCAGTGGAACTGATGGTTGTCACAGCCCTGTGACGCTTTTGGAAAGAACTTTGGTGACTAACTGTGGCAGATTTGAATCGGGGACTATGAAATGGATCAAGAACCATTCTGATTCCATACTGCAAACTCTAAACTGCTCTGTGCGACATCCTCTTAAATGATTCTATCACACCCGTGCATGGGGAGGAATGTGAGGAGAAACCAAAAAGGACTTCTCAACTTGCAAGCGAAGATATGCAGACAACTTCCAGCAAAGGCACGCCGTGGTCAAAGGTCTCCCATGAATTCTTAGGTCAACACTGCTTGCACTGTGATACCAAAATATTCACTCAACCTCAAAGCTGCCAGTAAAACATAACAACATCTCATCTTCGGCCAGTGGGTACTGCGTAAATGTTTAGCATGACATCATTGTGGCGCCATTGCTGTCCTCGAACTTAGTGGAGGAGAGTGGTAATTAAAGGGAGAGGGAAGCACTGAAGTCAGTAACTAATCTAATAATAAGACAGATGCCATGGGATTACTGTCAGCCTAACTTGCCAGAGACATCCAGAAGCCAACCGGCCAGAGAGATGGGGGTCCTTCCCACAGAAGTCGTGCTACCTGAGAACACACATCAACCTCATACGTTCTGTGCAGGTAAACTTACAGCTCTAAGGGAACCTAAATGTGCCTCAAAAGGCCCGGGGTTCTCCAGAAAGCAGTAGACATTCTTGTCTAACCAATCACCCCCCACCTCCCAATTCAGATTCAGTTTCCTTCCCCATCTAATTACTGGCTTCCTTAATTTGAGAGCTCCTGACCAGCTGTTAACTGGAAAACAAGCAGAAGAGAGAAGGTAAACTTGGGATTTCAGCTCCGGGCCAGTGCTGCCTGGTCAACACAACAGACAGAGATCTAAGAATGCACCTCAGGAACCTCTGAGGTCATGGCCTTCTGGCCTTGACTAACATAAACCCAACATCAAATGGCAATATTTGGCTTCCTGAAATGTGATATTATCATTTAAGTGTAATGTATTTCCAGCCCATCAATAATACTGTGGCTGATAATATAGAACCTTGTTTTTCTCAAAGACCTGAACTGACATGCCTTGTTACTGATCCTTGGCATCAATACAATTAAGCTGTAGTGCCCATATAACTCGTATAAATCAGCTTACATACAATCCATCAAACTCAAAAAGTCAACCAAATCCCTAATACATTTGTAGGGGATAGCTGACAATTATAATACAATATGTGCACAAATCAGATTTGTCTGTGAGGTATGTTCCCTGTGATGAATGTACAATATTTCGTCTTATATACACCTGCTTGAGTTTGGCGCATGACAGGGTTAAAATTTAATAACCAGCAGCTTTTTCAAATTGTAAAAAAAAAAAATCGATATTAGACACACTGCAATTGTATGTTCTGTTTCTATGACAACTGTTCACCACTTTAAACCTTAGTGAGACAGCGCCAGCAGCTTCATAGCATGGGAATAGGCAACACTGCAAAAAAATGAAATACCTGCATATTTTTTCATACCCCTTTGTCCAATTTCCTCTGCTAATTAGCAATAAATAAGCTCGGCCTCATCATCTTTAATGGGCACTAATTTCCCACATGAAAATGATAACGGGTAAACATCTATGCATCTTTTGGAATCAAAATATTCCTCAGTCACTCATTAATCAGCTGTATATGACAATTACTCTTACTGCATTCAATGCCATCTAAAAATGAAAGAAAAACTCAACTACATGTTGGAGTTTAATAACTTTTGATGAACAGACAGGTCAGGTTAGGTTCACAGTTCACTGTTAAAGAGCATTCTGCACCCACCACATGAAAAATCACCTCTGGATCTGGATCTGGCACCCCCCTAGGCCAACATGAGGTCTAGTCCCTTCCCCCGGAAATGCCCATCTATGCCACAGCCAGGTGTTACATGGGTGTCCCCTTGGCCCGGTCCAGCCGCTTAGGTCCTCAACAATAAGAATCCCGCAACCTAGATCACCCTCTGGGAATCATGCCACATGGCCATAGTGCCATAACTGATGCTCCCAAAGTCAAACTGATGCTCACAAAGTCAAACCAGCAGAGTTGGAATGTCAAAACCCTTCCCCCATCCGAATTCTTTCCCCCTGTGAATCAATGAATTGTCACCAATAGACACCCCACAATCCCTGGACCTCATGACCCTGTGCAGCACCCAGTCCATGCAAGCACTGACTGAGTAGGAGCAAGAACACACCCCTGACAAAACCCAAAATCAACTGGGAAGAATGCAGAGGTTCTCCCTCCACTCTGCACAGCACTCACAGTACCAGTGTACAGGCCGGCCATGATGTCCAGCAACTTCAGGGGGACCAGGCGAAGTCACAGGATGTCCCACATGGGAACTCAATCAACCGAGTTGAATTCATTAAAGCAAAGAAACTCTGCTGAAATTCACATTTGCACTCAGTGAGAACCCTCGGTGCCAGGACACAGTCAATGGTAGAGTTCTCAGGTGTAAAACCAGACTGCTCCGGTCACTGGTAATCAAGTAAGGGATCGTGGATCTTGCTGAGGATGACCCTAGCAAGGACCTTGCCTGCCACTGACAGCAGTGTTATCCCCCTGTAATTGCCACAATCCAGGCGATCACCATTCCCTTTCCAGATAGAGACAACAAATCCCGCTTTCCAGTCAGCTGGGATGATGCCTGTCTTCCAAGTTTAAACAAAGATTGCTTAAGATGCCAGGAGGACAGCCTTATCACCAGCCTGGAGAAGATCACCCTGGACACCACAGATCCCCACGGCCTTCCCTACCCTCAGCTGGTTCACCACCTGTGCAATCTCAGTGATACTGGGTGGCGCACACCTAATTGGAGGATTAGTCTCAAGAACGGTGGATCCAGAAATGTCCAAAATGTCCAACGTCCTTGCTGGAGGATCAGTTTTAAACAGCTGCTCAAAGTAAGCGGCCCAGTGGGGACCACTGCAGTGTCATCCGTAAGGACTGTTCCATCACCTGCCCTGACTGTGACTTTCTGAAGGATAGAATCAAATGTGCATAATGCTTAGATTCCTCTGAAAGCAGGATGTGGGTCGCAAGACCATAGATGGTGTGTTACTTGCTCACAGTTTCCTTAACACTCATCTTTATGTGCTCTGAGGGCCCTCACAGCCGTCCTTCTCAGTTCCTGGTACAGACTGGAGTTGCCATCAAGCTGTGCACTGTAACTCCTCTAATATCCAGGGTGCCCGGTGAGATGAAACAGCTCCTTCTGGGAACACCGACAACACCAATGCAACCCTCAGCATCCTTCAGGGTCTTGTCATGGAAGGTCTCCTACTTCACATTAGAATTGGCACCTGAGTCTGCAAGTTCCTCATACAAACTATATGCAAGCTAGGGCTGCACAACTAATCATAAAAAAACACGATCTTGATTTACACCTCCAAGCGATCTAATTTCTAAATTACAATGGTTCTTCTGCATGGTAAATACCAGGAGCAGGTGTGGCTCATCAGAAGCCAAGTGGGACAGAAAACCTACTGGATAGTAGCTCTCCAGCACTGGAGTTGGAGACTCCTGCACTAAAACATAGAAAAAAAAAAAAGTTTTGCAATTTTAATTAATATTGCTTTGCAAGATTATTTACTATATGTTTAAAATCAATTTAAAGTTCACCTCTGCTGCTTTTGCATGAGTGCTGCATGCATTCTCTGTCATAATCATTTTCATCCTTGCTGTTTAAACTCCTAGATGAGTTTTTGAGAAATTTATGTTGAACTCTTTTTTTGTTTTATAAATACCCCAGTATTTATTATAACAAAATCACATTGCAATACTTAGGAAATTTCCAGTACCGTGCTGCTTTAGTATATTATACAAGATACGTAATTTCTTTCGTTTTTTTAAAAAATTCTTTTATCTCTGGTTCTTCCGACCAGATTGCAGTTAAAGCTTGGGTTACTTTATTTGTTCATGAATCCATTATTATTATTTTTTATTATTATTTTGTACCTCTTTTATTTTTGTTTTCTGAGTTCACAACTGTTTTCAAGGCTGAGATTGTATTGTGTTTCAGAGGCAGGCTATTTGCATAACAATTCAACAAAGAAGTCCCGCTCAAAGTACCCCACTGGGCCTTTTGGTACTGGAACTTTTGGTACGGCTGTTTTGGTTACCCTAACTAAATGGCCAATTGAGTGTTTCCTTTCTGTTGTCAGAAGTTGATATGCTGGTCCTGGATCTATCATATGTTCAGCACAGTTATGTTGACTGTGCTGAACATATGATAGATCCAGGACCAGCATATCAATTTCTGACAACAGAAAGGAAACACTTGGAAAGGATCTACATCGACCCCACGTAGTCTCTTCACCGGTGTCCCTCAGGGCTCAGTTCTCGGCCCGCTCTT
>JAODJW010000040.1:30237224-30257494 GCA_026777045.1 Hyperopisus bebe | reverse complement strand
ATAATAATAATAATAATAATAATAATAATAATAATAATAATAATAATAAATCCTAGTACTACAGCCCCCCTCCCCCGCAAATGAACTAATAACTAACATAGAGTATAGTGCAGTTGAGATTGAAGTATGGCACAAGTGAGGTAGAAACTTGCCTAAACATGGAAAGTGCATTATTTAGTCCAGTAATGGGTCAAATGGAGCTGAAATTGTGGCTGGGTGGGGATAGACACGAGGAGCCTAAAAGTATTGGACAATTAGCAGTAGGTGACAAGGAGCATCTCAAGTGCTCAGCTGTGCACCTCAGGCAGGAGACGAAGGCTGACAGTCCTACGAGGTCTCTATTGAGAGAATTGGTCTCATTATTCAAAATGAAGTTTGGACACCATTCTTCCCACTGCTTCCAAGAAGTCAATCAAACACAGTCTTATGACAGCTTCCTGATGAAAAAAAAAAAAACAAAAACTTTCTTTCCCCTAAAAAGTTTGTTCAGCTAACCAGCGTCTGTCACGCCTGTCATTATCCCTCTGCAAATAACAGAGAAGAGCATGACGCTGGCAATGATGGACTGGTGAAAAAGTGTAGCATTTTTCTGCACCCCCTGGAGGAATTTTTTCTCCTCTAGAAAAACAACCTACTCTTCACTTTCTTGTAGACTCCCACCACGGTGCATGTTGTCAGTCCAGCCTGTCATTGACAAAACCATTTCTACAGTCCCCTTAGATAGTGACAGTGCCCAGTATCTCCCTTTTCCATCTGAAGTCCACAATCCGTTCTACTCTCTTTCTGACGTGGTAATTCTAATATCATCCAATAAAGTGGTAATTCTAATATCACCCAATAAAGTGGTAATTGTAATATCACCCAATAAGTCTTTCCACAAGATTTTTGACCTCCGCTTCTTACTCGATTAGTTATGCAGATGAATGCGGCCTTTTGGTGAGGAAATCATTAATATGGTCCGCCATGGCATCCTCAACTTGTATCTGCTTAAGTGTCTCCCCAGCTGGGAAAGCTGGAGGGTGTTAAAGTCAATAAAGACAACGGGAATTCCCATGACGATGTTACCTGACTTGTCCAGGGATTGTGAAGCAGGTACAGAACAGCATCTTCCATACTAATATGTGTGCAGACAATTGCGGGTTTAGGAAGTCCTTCATGAGTAGTGTGAGATGCTGGGACATCAGGCTTATACGGGTTTATATTCGAGTGGTCTATAGACATTAGGAGCACTAACGTACCCTTTTTGGGGCACAAGGAGTATGCGTGAGGTTTTCCAGGAACAGGTATCTTTTATATTGAGACTGAAGAGTTAAACCTGTACTGTGGAAGCTCTTCCAAATACAATGCACAGGCTTGTATCTCTTTAGGTCTAATGCAATTAGTCCCATTTGCTTTAGTCTCTCCCAACCTCAGTGGAAGAGACAGTCATGAGAAGAGGTAGTGGTAGGCTGACAGGGGAGGATCAAGGTACATGCGAGGGTTGACCAAGACAGGTGTAAGTCAATGAAGCCACCCCACTGGGCTGAGGAAGTACGTGTCGAACCTGCAAATGAAGCTGCATAACTTGTCTCGCCCATGATGGTTCCTAAATTCATTATGGCCATCTGCTTCGCTGTACTCTGTGATCTTCCTCAATCCTTTCCATACCTCCTTCATGCTGACATTCTCCAGCTTCCATGCAGTCCTCTCTTTGTATTCTTCAGTTCCATCTCCACAGACCTGACCTCCTCTCGATTGCCCGTCAGGAAAGCACTCCTTTTCTTTATGAAGCGTGTTTTAATATCCCCCGTGATCTTGAGCTTATGAGTTGGAAAGTTTTCTAGACATAATTATGTCCAACAAAAAATGTTGTAGTCAGTAATGCAGTGAGAGAGCCTGCTGACTTCTTCACAATAGAGCCCAACCGGTCCTCTCCAAACAATTCTGCAGAGTCTCTGTTGTGTCTTCTGGCCACACTCTCAGAGTTGATGGCAAAGGGCTGCCACTCAACAGCACCAGGAGTACAAAACCGTGGTCTGACCGCCCAAGGGGAGGGAGGACAACACAACTATACGCATCCTTCACTTGAACAGAGATCTTGGGACCCAAGGCTCATAGAAGCAGTTTGATTTGTTCTTGTGATGCTCAAGGTTATACCAGTCAGGGTTAATGAAGATTATCATCCCAACTCCTTTCACTCTGTTTTCACTTTCGTTGGTGTGCACCAGCTGGAAGCCCTCCAGTACCATGCTGAAGTCTGGTGTGTTCCTTTGCAGTAAAGACACTGTATGAGCATTACACTGGTATTCTGTTTGGCTTCTTACCAAGGGCAAGAGCTCCTCATCTTACTGGGAAGCACTTTCACTAATCACAGGTGAGGCTTGCGGTCGTTCCTTCTCTCTCCCTCACCATAACTCCCCCGTTTTTTCAATGCCTAACTTCCAACGGGATCGGCCTCAGTTTTTGCTCCCACTGTGTGAGATGCGTCATCAATGATGAATGACCCAATGAAACAAAAACAAGCAAAATGCAATCAAGTGACACAAAACACAGAAATAGAACTAGAAGAAGAAGAACAGCAAAGATCATCGTAATCGATGAAAAAAGATGCAAAGCCGGTTGACGAGGCCATGAAATATGGCACCATCTTGGAAGAAGTTCCAGAAAAACCATGTCTGGTTTTCAGAGGTTCCCGTTTTAATTTGCAAATGCGCACTCTAAGGCAATACCGGGGAATTACACGACATTTACAATGTAATCCCTAAGGTTCTTATTAATCTACTCGAAAGAAAAAAAACATAATTAATGAAAACAGATTCTGCCGCAGATGCTGCTTTATTTAGAAACAGCTTTATCAGTGCGGGAATGTTGCCTCTGTGGGCAGGACTGTCACTTCACGCTGTGAGCTTCGGGATTCAGATGTGATATTGGGCTGTAGGGTTCACCTTTGCTGAAGTCTGGAACATATGGATGAGAGCGCTAATTATTCAAAAAAAAGCTCCTCCGTGAAATGCTGAAGGTAAAAAGTGCATTTTATTTCAAAATCAAAATTAATATAGTGTAATTAAATGTTTGCAGTTGCGAAGATCCGGTCTCGGGGTAAATGTGTACCATCACCTTGACCGAAAGAAAAACGGACTCCGTTGTAGAAACACTGTTCTAAGTAAAGAAAAATGTCTTCCTCATTCTTATCCTTTTACACCAGAACATGCAGTACTGTGGAGAGATCTTTCACATGTGAAATGCACCACTTCTATCTTATTACAACCGACAAACCAAATTCTCTCTCCCAACCTTTCTGGACTTGGTGAGTTATTGGTTCTAGAGGTTAACGAAGTTGAATTAATCCCCTTTAACTGTTCAGAACAAACCTGCCTGCCAGCTTACAAAATAAACTAAGGACAAGTATTAAGGGATATGCATCTTGCATATCTGTGGGTTGTCACAGCATGAAGGACGTCAGCTGTGTTTGAGTTTGTGAGTAGAGCAGCAGTGGCGACGGAAAGGCCATGCTCCTTGGACACTCCAGGACTGAGCTCATTTTCTCCATAAAGAGCAGTTATGGCCTGTTGATAAGTGTTTGCTGAGGCGCTGTTTGTGTAGTTTGCCGATTTTGTTATGTACGTGAGGCAGTGGTGGCCTAACGGTTAGGCAGGCACATGTGTAATTGAAAGATTGCTGGTTTGAATCCCCACACAGCAAGGCACCACTGAAGTACCCTGAGCAAGATACTGCTCCCTGGGTGCTGAATTATCTGCCCCCTGCTATGTCACAATGGAAAATATGGGTTAAATGCGCTGTGGTGTGTCAACACTGATCTTTAAATTATTGGATGACAGTGGGAAGAAGAAGCATTTATGTTCTTTTTTTTTACAACAACACAACATCCATTGAAGATCTCAAAGTGTTTCCAAACTGAAAAATGTTTTCTGTAAAATTTTCGAAGATGGTGCTAGACGGATTCACATGTTGGATAAATTTTTGACACCATAATGGTCTGATGTCAAGTATCATTTGCTGACAGGTGAGAGCAGCAATCTTCTTCAGAGCCATTTCAATCAAGGGCGTTTGGCCTCTGTGCTCGGGGCGACCTCTCCCTGGTGCCGTCCAAATGAACCAAAACAACTATATGCTAGGTTTTACAGGACACAACCTGCAATTTGTAACCAAGCAGAATCTAAGCACTCACAAAGGCTCAGTTTGACTTCAAAGAATAGAAGTTTAAAATGACAAGAAAGGGATTATCAAATCATATCTTGATCCAAACAAAGCTGTGTTTGTTACTCATAGAGAGTAACAATAACATAGTTATAAATATCTAGCAAACTACATGGCATGTCCTTGTTCGCAAATATGACACAGCAGACGGGGGAAGACGGGTGTCACTCCAAGGGCTGCAAACAAAGTACTACATCTTGCCTGGCAGGAATACCCAGCATGCAACAGGCCAAATGGAATCTGTAATGCAGCAACCCAAAAGGGCTCCTGCAACACTCGGACTCCTCCTGTGCTTTCCTCCCAAGCTTCTGTGTTCATTAAGTGTCGTTAGACCTAAGTAAGTCAGAGCAGCAAGGCCCTGTATTACAAGCTGTCTGAAAAAAAGCAATAAAAAGCTCAAAATATTAAGGGTGTTGATGTTTTCCACGAGTAGACAGAGTGGAGATAAATTACAAGATGCGATGAGACAAACAAGGCCGGTAAATATGGCTTTGTCTCACGACAGGACCCTGGGCACAGGGCTCCTGCAGCTGGGTAATGCCGTTAACGATGCTGGTGCAATTCAATAAAATTATTAGGCTCCTTATGGAAGACGAGACCTCATCCTAATCACTGTTTTCCTGGTCCAAACTAGCCCAGTGTCCCAAAAATACAACTCTGGAGAAACCCTGCTGTCCAAAACCATAAGAACTTGGAAATGATGATTTAATTTTACACAAAACATACACGTAGTGATGCCCGCCAGCTATTTCCACCTTGCCGTCGGCTGACTTCAGTGATTACTTTTAGAACTTTCTAGAACTCTCATTGGTCTTACTCAATCTGAACTGCTACTTCAATCGATGGTGTGCTATTGCAGTAAAAATATAAACGTACACCAGTCACCACCACACATATTCCACCCAGAATCCCCTTTTAGCATAATCATTGAAGTGTAATTAACTGTTCTTGAGTTATATAAACTACGAGGTCTAGTGAATAATAACCTACATTTATATGTGTATACATCAGTTTTTTTCCTAACCAGAGAAGAGCGGAATGAAAATGGTCCAGAGCTATGGACTCCAACCACTAACATGTGATTCTATTAATAACTAATGATTAAAGACCAGGAGGAGCCCTCTGCCTCCCCCCCCCAAATATTTTTCAATCCGAATAATAAACAGTTAGACTATGATGAGAAAAACATTTAAAACTGAAAAAGAAATAAACAGAGGAGACTAATGCACTATTATGTACAATTTGATAGCTTTGTTTCTGCATTTCTACCCATTCATCATGACATAACTAAGCTGCTAGTTTAAACACGAGCACATTTTGAAATACACAAAGCCATAAATACTGACAGAAAACCAGAAACACACCCGCAGAGAAACACTCAAAACAATACAGACACACACAACCTCAAACAGCACAGAGAACCACTAACTCAGCAAAATAAAGAAACACACACAACCACAAATGGCACAGAAAACAACCAATACAGAGTTTCTCTCACACACACACACACACACACACACACACAGAGTCATTCAGAAAGTCACACAGAGGCACGCAGCCACACACCCAAACGTGTCACCCCGCTCTATGACAGATTCATTGCACCATGTGCTTCCAGGTTCCGGAATGACTACTAGGGGAGCGTGAGTGAGATACAAGGAATTACCATACACATTCCGACAACAAGATAAAGGCAGGCTGCTGAATTAGGCTCTATTAGTAAGAGCCATGGGCCATTTAAAGCTTCCATCTGCACCCAATATTTCATCTTGCTTTTCAACATTCCCTCAGGCATTCCGAGTCACACCATTTGGCTCTAACTCTAGGCCAACGAGACGTTTATGGCTTCCAGGGCACCGGTAAGTGAGGAAGCATTTATGCACCTGCATGTCTCCAGGCCTGGGCAGTGGTGGGTATCGTAAACCGCCTGTCGCCTGTATCACCGGGGGGCGCCAGTGACCACAAGGGCATTACCACAGCTGAGGAGGTGCGAGGGGCCCGAGAGATGTTACCATCACACACATGGGGTTACAGATGTGAGTTTAAGGTTTTGGTGTCTCACAAGCCACACTCGCGAGCTGGCACCGAAGCCTGGCTCACTCGGTTCCACTGAGTTAGAATGCACCCAGTGGCTATAAATAATTGCATGCATCTGATCAAAATTTTGCACTCACTTGCAGAGAAAGTGGTGTCACTGTGAACGGGGGGCGTAGACGGGAGGAACGAGGGGAAGAAGAAGGAGCGAAGTGTGCGGTCGGTGTGGAGGGGCGAGCGCTGCGAGGGGATGTTCTCGCAGCTCCCCACCGTGCTCTGAATCTTCAGGTTCAAGGGCTTGTTCTTCTTCTTTGCTCTAGAACACAAACAAAAAGCACAGAGGAAACCATGGCCATATCGCTAACAAGGAATTAGGAAGTAAAATACACTAGATGGCACAAAATTTGAGGAATTCTACTGCTAACAGAGCGAAGCGCACCGCAGAAGCCAGAATTCACTAATTAGTGAATCTATGGTGTTCACCAAGGCACCATCCTGGAGTCTTTTCTATTCCAAATTATTTCTCAGTTTGGCCTAAAAGTTTGATCTAAAAGCTTTATATATACAGCCGTGGAAAAAATTAAGAGACCTCAGCACAATTTTTCTTTCACCCATTTCTCAATTTGTGGGTGTGCTTCTGTGAATAATGTATGTATTCATTTGCAAACTCCAGCCTGGTTCTTCCCTGCTTCTCATTAATGAAGGGCTTCTTCCTTGCTTTATGGGAATTCAGTCCTGTTTTTAGGAGCCTGATATGAACTGTCCTAGCAGTGCACTTCATACCTGCACTGTCATCCTACGATACATGAGAAACTGTCAGATGAATTAGTGGTCATCTTTGGCATCTGCCCTTTACCTGGTTTTTGGTCATTCCCACAGTGTCTCCTCCTTCACATTATTCTTGTGTGCTGCTGTCTAAGAGATTTTGAACTATATATATATTTAAATATATATTTCTAAGGAAAGCTTTCTTCATTTTGGAAATGGATGCCGTTCTGCTGCATTGAAGGCATGGAGCTCATCAGAGGTGTTTTTCAATGATATATTTCATCATAATTTTTACAGAAGATGGATTGACAGCAGAACGCTGATTAAACCAGCATTTAAAAATGCAGATCTGTTTAAAAATATGCACAAAAACTTTGTTTTATAAACCCCATCACCTGTTCTCTTTTTTATCTTCTGTGCCTGTTTTGACTGATTTTCATCATATTCTAACTAACACTGCACTGTACTACTTGACCACTTCTGATACTAATTTGTTCAAGGGGTTCATGCTCACCACAGCATAATGCACAAGGTCCTTCAGTGAGCACATGTCCTGCACCCCCAACAAACATCTAGCACAATCTTTTAAACAAAACGGAGCTTGGTTTTACACCTCCACTACCCCATCTTTCACAATTTGCCTGCTTTTCTCAGTTCCAAGATGGCTGGCTTGAGTGAGACCGCGCCAGACAGCTCATTTAAATACCAGTGTATTTTGCCCCTAGGATGTTCCCTCAACTGATTCAATACAATTATGTTTTCAAGCAGCACAACTCGGTGCAAATGCCAGAGACAATAAGGAAGGGAGCTTCGGGTTATCAGTTTTTCACCAAAGCCTTTGTTTGCAATTTAGATAAAACCACATTATGCAAACCTCGAATTTTATTTGTTCCATTCATCTTTCCCCACACAAGTCTTTGCCCAGGGATGAATGAAGATGTAAAAGCCAGACCATACCAGTATCATCCATTCCAAAATGGGCAGAAAGACGATACTGGAGTTCTTTAAAATACTGAATGTTCGTGTATCTAAGAAACATCAAAACAGATTTTGGGCTACTGTCATAGACGCAGAGGTTGGTAGGACTTCAGGATGCCCATGCAGTTTCCGTGGTTCTTGCCGATGCTGGAACCTAACCTGAGAGTTCTGAAGGTGCCTGTGAGATGGTTCCCCTTTGGGGTTTGGTGACATGAGCGGGAAGGCTGGGTGCTTTGGAAACACAGCATTAACTACTTTCTGATGTTATTGCTTCTTGCGTTGATATAACACTAACTTAATTACTAATTTAAGTAACCTGCAAACGACTATAATGAAAATGATATACCATTTAAACAAGGCTGTAATTGAATACATCCTTCCTTAATTGTGGGGGAGTGCTAAGGCTAAACACTCTGGTGTTGTGAGTGCCAGACGAAACGAAAACGTTCTACAACCGGGCCAGGAAGAGGCTTTGGTGCCTCTCTGATCAGTGACAGAGGAGAGAGAACAGAGACCCATCCACCAAAGCTGATGCCACTCCACAGGGATCTGAACTATGGGCAGAAACTTAAGAAAGAAGCAGAAGTTACCCGAATTATATGCATTCCACAGACCGGATCAACATGCAGGAATGCTTTTGATCCATGTGTTTGAGCATAAATATTATCTTATTAGTGTTTATGATGGCATTCTGGAATTCCGTTGAATGTGTATCTGGGATATCTTTGATATCTTTTTTCCAATAATTATCCTCCAGCACATTTCTTCAAAGCCACCAGCACGCGGCTGCAGTGGAGAATTACAAAAAGGGATGATAAAAATTCATAAGGGAGGACAGGTGACCCCCCACCACCACCTTCAGCGCCCCCCACAGCCTGCCAACCCCCCCAAACACCGCACGCACACCCTGGTCATAAGCAGATTGACAGCCTTAATTTACATATATTCCTGTAACCACACACAGTAAAAAAATGCCTTTGCCTTCCATCACTCTAGGTGCACTGTTGCCATAGTGACCGTACACGACTCTCAGACGGCAAGTAAGTGAATAAGACATAGATTAAAGGTAACGGCAGCTTGCCAGTGAACCTGCTGAACATCAGAAGCCACGCTAATGGAGGTCTGACAGCAAGCTTGGCACACCACTTCTGACTTTTATAAGGTTTATCACGGCCTGGTGGGGAGGGGGGCGAACCCAGCCTATCGCATTTTTTTTCTTTCATAACTTGTGTTCTTACATCATTTTGTTTCATTTTCCGCAGACCCGTTAAATCAAATGATATTACCTGCTGTTATGTCTGTCTGTGGCGTCGTTATTCCTTTCACTGCTTCAAATCAAGTTTTAATAGTGTTTCTATATTGCCGTTAAGGGCTCTGGGGTATCCGTGCTAGGAATGGTGCTGTAAAAATGATGTGAATTAGTACGCCCCTGGCACATGTGAAGGAAACCCCGAAAATCTCGCCGCCGAGTCCAACTGTATCACAGCCACAGTACTGGGACAATTCCCTGTCATCACTGTTTCATCACTGTTTTTAACTAATGCAGAAGTTGTTTACTTCATGTGGTTCAAAATTAACATTAGTGGATCCCTCCCTCATCCCTCCAAATTCAAACAGAAGTGAGATTCTCAAAGAATTCAAAAATTTTCAAGACAATTTTTATATATTCATATTTTTACATATTTATCAAGTCCTCCAGCACTATGTAAATAAAGATGTTTGTGCTCCTTTCCTGAGCATCACTTCAAAATACCTTTATTCTAATTTGTGTATTTTTAAACAGGCTTGGTGAATGTTAGCTTTATCTGCAGCATATTCATTAGAACAAGCACTGTCTGATCTGCGCCTGTGTATGGATAATGAAGATGCTTTCAGGATAACTGACGGAGCTGGCATGTGTGCGTGCGTGTGTATGGGGTGTGGGGGGGGGGGGTTCTGATTTATTTGGCAGATCACAACCTGCTGACGAGCTCTGAGAAATATCAAATTCCGGAGCTATTCCTCTCCGCCAGCCGTCTTCCGCTTTTTAAATGGCTGTCACAAACCCCATTTCCTTTGCGCAAACAGCGACTCCCTAGGGAGCCCTTCCGACGCCAGCGATGTCACCGCGGCGCCCAGACGCCCTCCACCAGCAGCGCGAGGGCGCCAAGGTGACGCAGCTGGGGGGGCTGGGGGAGCAGTCGGCAGGTCTTAGGGTCATCACCAAACATTCTGAGATGGTGCCATTAACAGCTTGAGGAGGCACCGCTAAAGGGGCCTCGCTATTCAAATTCACACCTGCCACACTAAAAAAAAAAAAAAAAACAGAAAAGCTCAAAGTAATTACCCTGAGAGCAGCTAAGGTTTTAAATAAATAAATGTATGGGACTCACTATAACTGGCAGACTGATGCACACTATTTCTGTCTTGCAGAGATACTGTGCATCTTTAATGCAGAAAATTACTAAAGCAAGGTCCAAAACTCTAAAACAGGGTCTTATTCTGCCTGACACCAGCACAGTATAAAGTATTCCACCTTTCCATTCCTGGAGATCTGTGAAGACACACTTATCAGAAACGCTGCTTGTCTTTTTCCCATAGGCCCCTTCTAACTTGCTAAAATAGGCAGATCCTCCGCCTGCAGCATCGCCAGCTGACCGCTTCAGGCTCCTGCCGAGGCTGTGAGTAGCAGGCCACGATGGCTAGCTGAAGCTAAACGGTCAAAATGTGAGGACAGCACACATCAATTCAGGTATTTACATACCAGCACAAACCACAGCAAATAGGAAACGTGGGATTCAGAGCCATACAAGCTAGGAAGAGTCATTTTGCTGCTGTGGGTCGAGAATTGAGATTCTTCTTGTGCTACCTTCAAGCACTTTAGAAAAACTCAGCTAGCTAAAAGGAGAGTGAACATCAGTATTATAAGCCACACAGAGGGATTGTTTTCTTCTGAATAACGTCAAGAGTACACAGACACACATTAGCTTCCAATACACCCATATACTTACGTAAGGTGATTTGCCTGGAGTTCGGTAGACACTGCTGTGAAATCATGAGAGCAGACTCACAGGCACCGACTGGAATGGAACATCCGCTGGGATGTGGCAGGAGGCCCTGATCTGGCTCAATCTCCCCCCACCTAACCCGCCACTTCTTGGGTCATACCGTCGACCTGCTCTGTCCCTCTGCTCCCCACAGATCCATCAATACCCAGACCTAATAAATCAATTATGCACGGCCAATCGGTAGCATTCCAGCGGGCAAAGCTGCACGCGGCCGGGGGCTCATATAAATTCATAATCATGACTTCAATTTCACAAACTCCTCGGAGGAGCTCGGCTGCTTATTAGAGCAGATGGACTGTGTCAGGAATTAGCTTCTCCGGCCTGCGTGCTGACACCCCTTTAACCTGAGTCGTCATTAATGGCAGAGCGGCTGAGACGCAATTAACATTCCCTCAGAGTAACACGTGGACACACGCACGCATGCAAACATGCAACGTTACATTCCCTGTTTCGTGCCCCCACGTCACCAAGACGATGAAAGTAACCTTTATTTATGATGCTACCTAATTGAAGGCACACCGACATACTTGCCTGGAGAATATCAATCAATAATCTGATCAAATGAATTCTTCAAATATACCCCAAGTTGTTTCCTTGCTGAGATCCTGTGTCCCCTTGCAGGATATCTGGAGGGTTTATGCCCTCTGGACGCATTCATTTCAGGTCCCCGAGGAAAATGTAAACACAAACTCTATTGACTGGTTCCCGTAATTCTATTACCATAAATAACCAGTCAAAGATGTTTCATACAAAGCATGTTTACTCTGTTATATTGAGTGATCTGGAAAAGTCCCTTCACAAGCATCTGCAGCATGAATGATTTATAGAGATGGCAATGATTTCCACTGCATAGCCATTTCAATTAGAAGCTAAAAAGAGCAATTGGTAGACCCTCATTTGTAATATTTACTGATGGTCTCACAAACCATATTGTAAGTGGGACCGGATAAAAGGCTTTCCTTTTTACTGAAAGACTGTTTAACATTGCACTTTCAAAAAGTCAGTTCTTCTCATCTCACAAAAGGTAAACAGGCATGATGAGGACATCCAAAGAAGGTTCAAAGAATTGAATTCTCACTAGAAACTCTTATAAAAACACATTTTTGTGCAAGTTTTTACATTAGGTTCCTCACAAACAGAAGCAAAAATGTGGTCTGGCCCAGAATCTGAATTCTGAATTAACAAAACCAGGAACAAAAAAAACCCCCTAATGTTTCAACCAAAAACATTTGAGCTTTGGTGATCAGAATTTTCTCAAGGAAGGAAAAAAAAAGTAAAAACTAGAAAACATCTCAAAATCAATAAATAAACCATTAGCAGCTACACAAAAACATATATGATAAAGGCACCTTTGAGAGAGAGAGAGAGTACAGGCACTGTAATCAAGCTAAACCTTCAAGCTGCCAACGGAGTAGATGCCAATATCATCCTTCAGGTGGCTGTTGGTGAAACTGTCCTCAAGGAAGCAGAGAGCTGGTGAATCTTTCCAAGCCTCCCCTGCATTGCTTCAGTATCCACACCAGAGCAGAGTGATTCATTGGCAAATATCAAATTCAATAACAGAATCGTTAACATTCATATCACCAAGAAAGCTATTAAAGACAAAGGGGACTTTCATAAGGCAACATCAGAGACATGAGTCTCCTCACAAAGATTCAAGCTGAAACGCTCTTCCAAGGCCCAGAGGGACAGCACTGACACCAGTAAGTGCGTAAGAGACTCCCTCTCCTGTATTAGCATGTTGATCCGCATTAGCATACCAAATGAGCTTCATTAATTATCGCTCAAGCTAAGAGAGACACTTGCCTGAATAGGCGAGGGTGGGATAGTACAACAAAACAAGCTAAATGAATGGCAGCCACTTCACTCTCATTCGCTACCAAGGTTTAAGCTATGTTCTGCACTGTGGGGTGTGCACAAATCTACAGTCCATGCGTTCTCACTCCCAAGAACCACGATCATCCACCACCCTACCAGTTTCCTATTACTGTCCAGTCAAGGTTCGCCACTGCAACCCTGTGTGTGATTAGCTAGTCCAATCTGCAGAGCTATCTGTATTTCCTACGTCTTGGGCATGTAATCCCCCCCCCCCACACCCCCCACCGCAGACTAGGCTAAATGCTGTTGTTACATAAATTTCAAAATCTGTGGCAATTGCAAAATACAAAACAGATGGTGAAAATATCTCCTTGAAAACAGAACCTTTAATTCCGGCATTGGCCGTCATCGTCGGCAACCCTTATGCACAGTTGTGTTTGACTTATGTGTAGGCTGTAATTCTACATGAGCCGAACGACTGTTTTCCCCAGCAGACAGAGAAAGTGGAGAGGACTGACATTTGCATACAGACAGAAAAGCAGGCCGGCTGACGCTATTCCAAACCATCGGCGGCACAGTGAGAATGGTACGGGTGACTAAGGTCTGGCCGGTAGACAGGTTGTCATCCGCAGAGCACCTCCCACAAACACCTCCCAGTCTGTCACAAACTAAATTGAAACTCTACAACTTTTTAGTTAATTGTCTGATCCAGAAAGTACCTTCTTTGCGTTTCAGTTATTAACCTGAAGGACAGTTAATTTAGAATGATTGCAGGTGCTGTTTATTTTGTACTGTCTACAGCAGTGTTTCCAGACCTGGTCCTCGGGGACCCCAAGACGGCTCACGTATTGGCTCCCTCCTGGCAGACCGTCAGGGGTCCCCAAGGGCCAGTTTGAAAAACACTGGTCTACAGTCTCAGTGTGAAAGTCTATCATGGCCAAAGCAATAGCTAGGTCTCACCTGGCCCTGACATGTGCTCGTGGAGACCAAAGCAGGGTCAAGTGAACAAGACCAACACCTTGAAGAGCAAAACAAATTTACAAGTGCTCCTACCTGCGAACAGCACAGAAATGATGACCCCAGGGGGACTATATTTCGTTACACTGGCAAAGAGGTCATAAAATTGGGTTCTCTTATTAGGAAGGGGGAGCAAGGGATGTGCAGAAGCTGGCTGCTCGTTTTACAGCTCACACCTTTTATGTGCTGCGCTCTTCTGACAGCCCTTCGTTCTGAGAGACAAATGCATCGAACGTGTGAATGCGAATGAACACCTGGTGGCTCTCAGAAAGCACACCCTGTCTGCAGGGAAGATGCAGGCCACAGGTTAATTCTTAGTTATTCAGACAACCGGTAATTAAGGAAGCTTGGATGAGTCGGATTTGGGAGCTTGTGTGGCAGTTCAGTCCTCATGTGCAGATACTCACACTAATGCCACAGCAATAACAGCAGATAAAATAATTAGCATTATTACCTCCTGTCATCATTGTTCAAATTGTTTTTCACATTTTCCAACTGACTCTAAGTTTAGGTAGCTTTTCTTGCTGTTTTTCTCATTTTTATTCAATCAGTACATCTTGTTTCTTCCTAGTTTCTTTAGATTCAAGCATAAATTAAAACCTTTTATCTATCTCAAAGGTAATTACACATAATAACCTTAAAATCTGCATGACATTTATTGCCATTAAATATTTTTGGCTTGCTTCATCTGTGAAAGACAGAGCAATAGGCAAGAAGAATTGTAAATATTATGCTAATATCCCTTTCTCATAGAGGTGCACCCAGTCATTCTTTGTCACCTGTGAATGAGCATTGTAGACTGTGAATGTATTCATTATTGCTTTACAACAACAATGTATCAATGGGAAATATCGATCGTAGCATTATATGTATCATTACAGAAGTTAAACTGATCATTTTAGCATCAGCCACTATTAATGGGACACAGTTTGCAGTTACATATGATTCTGAAATCACTAGTCTTGTCTTGGCTGTAATATCCTACACACCAGGTCTGCTCCCCAGGAATTGGAGAGAACAGAGGGGCTGAAATTTGCATGAGAAGAGAGGAATGGGGTCTCACTGATGCTGTTCCAAACTAACTGTATGTTTAGAGGCTGAAAAAGACAGATGCCGTGATGAGAACGGCTTGGGTGACCAAGGTTTGCCCGCTAGAGGGTAAGTGTGGCTTGTCATGCATGGTATGACAAGAGCGAGCTCCAGAATTAGCAAATAGCTGCCTGTCATCACAGCAAGAATCACCCATTTGTGTGTGTGTGTATGTGTGTGTACGTGAGTCAATATTTGGTATGGGATTTGTGTGTTGCTTTGCAGTTTTATGTCACTGACATATCTGAAATTGTAGTTAAACCCAAATGTTTTTAAATACTGCAGCACATAGTGTGCTAAGCAATGCCAGTAAAACCATCTCTGCCTAGTTTAAACTGTAGGCAACCACCAGACTGACCAGTGGCTATTTGGTTAAACTAAACCACTGTGGGTCTTTCCTCACTAACTAGCTATCCATAAGACCTGTCACTAAGCGGATGATCCAGTGCCCCCCCCCCCCCCGATTAGCTATGCAACATTACTGGGCGTCCTCTTTGATTACAGCGTTCATCTCTGCATCTGCTCTGTGTCAGAGCCCTGGGACCGGTAATCGATGGCCTAATGGCAGATGATCCGTCCTGCTCTGCATGGCTTCCCGCTGCTGGCCGAACACAACACAACGCAGATGGCCGGAGCAGGAGGCCGACTCACAACGGGAGAATGCCGGCCTTCTGCCGCGTAACCGGATTACTGCCGTGCCTCCAGCTCCTCTGGGGCCCCGGCTACCTGTAGCATCCTCTGGTTACTGTTACACTAGACAGAGCAAATTGGATCACGGCTCCAGCAGGCGCGGCCGGCCGGCAGGAATTTGGGCTCTGGGCCTGTCCTCGTCTGAAGAGTTAAACGTTCATCTGACGATGGCCTACAGGGCAAAGGCAGCGTGATCCAATAAGAGAGATGAAGGAAACGGGTTCGACTGCAGTGGATAGAACATGGAAGGCTGGGCTGCCATGCGTAAATCCCCATTTCAGGATGGGCATCACTTCCGCTGTTCATTTACCTGCAGGGATTATTTTCTGTAACCTGCTCCTTGTCTATGTTCATCGACTACATTGACTACTGGCTCTCACATCAAGTTTAAGTCCTTGGTGCTGGCTTTCAGAGCCATTAATAGACAGGCACCCATCTGCTTCAAGATACTGGAGAAGACCTACATCCCATCTCACCATCTCTGACCAGCAACCCAGATCACTCCACCATGTGAGAAGTCTCCCTCCAGACACTGCTCATGAGTGAAGACGGTGGGATGAGCTCATCGGTTCCCCTCTTAACCATCAAGGTCCTTGCTGCATTTTAAAGGTGCTGTAAAGCTCCAATGCTACTTCCTTGTTACTGCACATTCATTGGAAGCTCAGCCTAGCTGCACTTATACCTAACTGGCCCCTTGGCGGCTGTATCTCTGCAAAATTGATAAATGTGAATGCGATGCAATGCTTTGCTCTGAGCGAATGACCCAGGGCACCTAAAAGCATGGCGTCCCCTGAGCGACTCACACTCCACCTGCAGATGATCTGCTCCAAGGTCAGTTTATAAGCAGCACCTGTGAGAATGCGGCCCACGGGGAGGAATGGTCTGACTCACTTGGGCGTCTGGACATCTTCCATGCGGTTGCCCAGCTGGAACTCGTGCGACTTGCTGCGGTGCAGCGCGGTGAAGCCGGGCAGGAGGTGGATGAGCTTGCGGGTGGAGGGTGGGGGCGTCCCGGGGGCCTTGCCCTTGTTTCTCCTCCTGGCAGGCGGCGTACCGGGGGGCGTCATGGTGTGCACCACCAGGGGCGTCCTCGGGGGCGTGTGGGGGAAGTGTCGCTGGCGCGGCGAGGGAGGCAGAGAGCGATGGCCGGTGTCCAGCACGGGGAAGAGCGCAGCATGCGCCTCCACCGTCAGCCGGTCCACGTGGCTGTAGGAAGGCGCCAGGGTCTGCGGGCTGGGGCTGAACGGCTGGCTGTATTTGGACTGGACCTTGGGGCTCTGGGAGAGCTGGAAACGCATCCACTGGCTGGGCTCCTGCGGGCAGGCGGGTGCGTTCTCCTTCCCCGACTCAGACGCGGGCCACTGGATCGCCCAGTCTTGCTTGGCCGGGCCACTTTCTGGGAGGGCCGGAAAAGAAAGTCGAGCGGGTCAGATGGACGGGGAGGGACAAAGCAACAACGAGCAGCAGAGGGCCGCGGGCACACGGCAGCCATAGGCAGTGATGGGTGGCGCCAACGGAAACGGTGGCCTGGTACCGCATGTGAGTTATGAAAGGGAGGGGGCACGTGACGGTCAGTAAGGAGCAGATTACACCCAAGGGACGTGTTTGCTTGCGTGGGAGAATATCTCACCTCCATTATCGTGCAGCTTGTCGTCCTCCAGTTGTTCTTGGAAAAAAACACAAACAAAAAGATTTAGTGCTTTGAAAGAGGGGCAGCCTTAATAAAAAAGTTCTAAATTATAAGCCTTTTTGATGAAACAAGCATATTACAGCACTGAATCAAATGCAAACATATTTCATATTTATTAACGGTAAAGTCATACTGACATAACTATTACAGGCGTATGATACATAATTAACACATTGAATTTCCTGGCTGATTGCAGGTAAATTCATAAAAACATATAATAAATAATTAATCTGGAAGTCCTAGACTGCTTTCAGAAAATAGGATGATATCTCTGTGCAGGTGAAGGTCTAAACTCACAATTCAACACTCTCAATGCCCCCCCCCCCACTACCTGCATGCCTAAGCCCGCTAATCAGCAGCTTTATAATTAGCTGCCGAGTAAATCAGGTGTGTGGGCAGTGGAACATTGAGCACTGCGGTGAGAACCACAAAAGTAACTGCATTACAGTCATATTTTACGGCTTCTCAATCAGAAAAAAAGAGAGGGAATGGAATGATTTTGCATCTCCAGGCTGTTTCTTTCTTCACCCATCTATCTTCCAACCAGTACAGGGTTAAGGGGAATGGAGTCTGTCCCTGGCAGCGTAGAACACAAGGCAGGGTCCACTCCACCAAAGGGCACACACACACACTACGGCCAATTTCCAGATGCCAGTTCACCAAACTGCATGCCCTGCATGTCCTTGAACTCCAGGCGCAAACTGGAGCATGCAGCGATTTCTCTGTGCGACGGTGTCTTCTGTCAACAGCAGTCTGAATTTGTTACAGCTCTGTAAATTGCCGTCGACACTGCAAAACCCTACATTTCAATAATGACATCACATGAGACCTCTACATGGAGATGGGGTGGGGTTCATTCAGACCCCAGTGTATCAACACAAAATCAGTCAATGCGCGTGTAATCTACCGCTCGGATTGACTAGTTATAAACCAATGATTTATTAACTAGCACTCTTTTACTATTATGGTATGACTTCCGAAACATTTAGATCATATTTAGACAAAACATAACATAATATAAAGACTTTATATAAGCGTATGTTGTTAGGTACATTGCTCAGAAGACCCAAGCCGATCCCCTAAACATGAGTTTGGCACCTGTGCACAAAACTGTCCATATATTGGTGATGATTGTTACTGCTCACTATGTTACCACATTGTAATGCATAACGAGCATCCCTCCTCTGTGTGATTACAATCAGCGGCATGAACGGAGACATCGCCGTCAGCATCACTAATGCATGTGAATGACAGGTGGGCAACAAACTAAAACACAAATCTGCAATTCCCAAAAGCAGTTTCTGACCCTTAGCACCCTGCGTGGAAGAGCTGAGGTGAACGAGCATACCACTAAACAAATATCTGTGTTCTTCCTCAAATAAAACTCATTAGAATTGAAAATTAACAAACCTGCAGTCACTCGCATTCCCTTGTGTACGGAAGATACAGGCAAAACAACATAACCCATTCAGTAGATGGCATGTCAGAAGCTGTCCTGGTAAACATCACTACCTGACCTAATAGAGAGAGGAAAAGCTGATGGCCGCTTTCAATTTCCCTTCAAACAACATTTAGCACCTACCTTCCTGACCTGGAAGATGTCAGCTTGCCCTGTTGGCTGCCCCGACACCAAATCACGTTGGTGTTCATTCATCCACCTGTATCTGCTTAATAAGTTTTTCTTCTCTTGTGTCAGTTGTCTTTTCTATAAAAACGCCAGCTGTTCTATCTGTCTGTGTTACCATCCCTGTGATTACGATCTGAAATGCACCTGCAACATTGTTTCTAAACCACTGAGTGATTTGGGGTAACGATATTGGCAGAGACATTGTATCAAAATAAAATGAACTGAGTCAAAATGGGTATAAAAGCTCAATCACAGAATCTAATGCCGCAATCACATTTCTACCCTAGTGTGACCAACACCCGCCAAACATACACACATATGACTCAATTCAAGTCTTACTTGGGCATTTCTTACAGAGTGAAAATGGAATGGTATTGAGCCAGTGAGTGCCCTCCAGGCCTCCACCAGTGACTCTGGCCATCCTACGCCTCAACAGCTGCCCCTGGCTCAGGCTTCATCTGGGGTTTCTCTGAGAACCAGCCCCACAGGGCGGCACTGTTGGAGAACCTCAGCCTGAAGGTTTCTGCATACGAACTGCTGCCCCTGTTCATTTACTGGCTATAGGGGATTGACATAATTAAATATCTTAAAATCCAGGCGGGAGAGGCACTATGGAGTGGGCAGGGGATTCTAGGAGCCCTTCAAGAAGGTACCTCCTACCAGCACTCCCTCCCAGTCAGCCCGTGGACCCGGAGGAGTGGGTGGGCAGGCCGAGGGGGTCGAGTGCTGCAGGTCTCCTGAACTGTGTGCTCGAAATGTACAGCTTTTAATTAGTGACACAGGCTACTTATTGGGATGTGGGGGGTTTGGAGTGTTCACTTGAAAGCCCCAAGGCAAACGACTCTCACCATCACGTGGATTCAAGAGAAACTTTCTTTGCGAACTCAGCCATAAACAGCAGCTGACTATCAGACGGCCCTAAAGTCATGAGCAAGACTTGAATGTCTTTATCTACCACAGTGACATTTCAGTGGTATTTACAGTTAGCAGTAACTTTATTGTTCTCCCACTTGGCAACATGCACCTGTGTTATAAGTAGGCATTTTTATAAAAGGTTTTGTCAAGTTAAAATGCTTTTACAGTTTTTCTCAATTGCTTTGACACATTTCTCAAATTGCAATTTCATTTGCAAAACAACGAGTATGATCCCCACACCATAATGTCACTTCTGCACAGCAGAAAATCATTTCTCATGGTTTCACACAATTTCCAAATGTTTTAGCAGATGTATGCAAATGGTCTTGACCAATTCTTACCATTTGACATACAGTAATCTTCAGTTGCTTAATGTCTACTTCTTCAAAATAGCTTATAT
>JAODJW010000040.1:30212284-30226928 GCA_026777045.1 Hyperopisus bebe | reverse complement strand
ATCTCAAATGCTGCATAACATAGGCTTGACCTCCAACAGACTGACAGTGGTTAATCATACCAGAATGTCCCTTTAGTGTTCTTTATCATCTTCTGACCTGTCATGACATATTAGGTTATTAGCAAAATGAAACTATGGACACTTTTGCCAGATAATAACTGAGAATCTGTGGCAACAGTATGAACCAAAAGTGGAGCAGTGAATAAAATATGTGCACATAATCTGCACTGCAAAATAACCACAGAGCATCGTGTAATCTGATCATCGGATAATCCAGATAGGATGATGTGTGTGCATAAACATAAAAATATGTATTATTTGAATATTGCATATACATGAATGTATGATACAATATATCTACACAAGTATTCTACATCTACACTATACAGACAAAAGCATTGGGACACACCTCTTAATCACTGAATTTACACTATATTGCCAAAAGTATTTGGACACCCCTCCAAATCAGTGAATTCAGGTGTTTCAATCACTTCAATAGTCACAGGTGTATAAAATCAAGCACATAGGCATGCAAACTTTTCCACAAATATTTGTGAAAGAATGGGTCACTCTCAAGAGCTCAGTGAATTCAAGCGTGGTACTATGATAGGATGCCACCTGTGCAATAAGTCCATTTGTGAAATTTCCTCGCTACAAAATATTCCATGGTCAACTGACAAAGTGGAAGCAACTGAGAAAAACAGTAACTCAGCCACAAAGTGGTAGGCCACGTAAAATCACAGAGCGGGGACAACGTGTGCTGAGTTGCATGGTGTGCAAAAGTCACTAGCTGTCTGCAGAGTCAATAGCTACAGACCTTCAAACTTTGTGTGGCCTTCAGATTAGCTCAAGAACAGTGCATAGAGAACTTCATGGAATGCTTATCCATGGCCGAGCAGCTGCATCTAAGCCTTTCATCACCAAGTGCAATGCAAAGCGTCAGATGCAGTGATGCAAAGCACATCGCCACTGGACTCTAGAGACTCTAGGGACTCTAGAGCAGTGAAAATGTGTTCTGTGGAGTGATAAATCATGCTTCTCTGTCTAGCAGGTTGATGAACAAGTCTGGGTTTGATGGATGCCAGGAAAGCGTTACTTGCCTGACTGCATTGTGCCACCTGTAAAGTTTGGTGGGGGAGAGCTAATGGTATGGGATTGTTTTACAGGGGCTGGGCTTGGCCCCTTAGTTCCAGTGAAAGGAACTCTTAATGCTTTAGCATACCAAGAAATTTGTAACAATTTCATGCTCCCAACTTTGGGGATGGACCCTTCCTCTTCCAACATAAAGCAAGGTCCATAAGGACATGGATGAGTAGGTCTGGTGTGGAGGAGCTTGACTGGCCCATATAGAGCCCTGATCTCAACCCCATCAAACACCTTTGGGATGAATTGGAGCAGAGAATGCGAGCCAGGCCTTCTCATCCAACATCAGTGCCTGACCTCACAAATGCTCTCCTGGAAGAATGGTCAAAAATTCCCATACATACACTCATAAACTTTGTGTACAGCCTTCCTAGAACAGTTGAAGCTGTTATAGCTGCAAAGGGTGGACCAACACCATATTGATGCCTATGGATTTAGAAAGGGATGTCATTAAAGTTCATGTGTGTGTAAGGTGTCCCAATACTTTTATCTGTATAGTACATATACACAATACATATCTATATCATCTACACAAGCCAAATAAATCCACATAACTGCTGAGTCTTATAATTGCATTTATAATTAGCAACATATTTACATTTCAAATTGAAGTGACAGATCCCCTGCCATTTCACTGACAGGCCCGGAGCCTGAACTCCATTTCAGTGACAGGGCCTGAGCATGCACTCCATTTCAGGGACAGGGCCTGAGCCTGAACTCCATTTCAGTGACAGGGCCTGTGCCTGTACTCCATTTCAGGGACAGGGCCTGAGCATGCACTCCATTTCAGTGACAGGGCCTAAGCCTGAACTCCATTTCTGTGACAGGGCCTGAGCCTGCACCTCATTTCAGTGACAGGACCTGACCATGTGTTCTATTTCAGTGATAGGGCTTGAGCCTGAACTCCATTTCAGTGACATGGCCTGAGCCTGTACACCATTTCTGTGACAGAGCCTGAGCCTGCACTCCATTTCAGGGACAGGGCCTAAGCCTGAACTCCATTTCCGTGACAGGGCCTGAGCCTGCACCTCATTTCAGTGACAGGACCTGACAATGTGTTCTATTTCAGTGATAGGGCCTGAGCCTGAACTCCATTTCAGTGACATGGCCTGAACCTGTACACCATTTCTGTGACAGAGCCTGAGCCCGCACTCCATTTCAGGGACAGGACCTGAGCATGCACTCCATTTCAGGGACAGGGCCTGAGCCTACACTCCATTTCAGTGACAGGGCCTAAGCCTGAACTCAATTTCAGTGACAGGGCCTGAGCCTGCACTCCACTTCAGTGACAGGACCTGAGCCTGTGCTCCATTTCAGGGATAGGGCCTGAGCCTGCACTTCATTTCTGTGACAGGGCCTGAGCATGCACTCCATTTCAGGGACAGGGCCTGAGTCTGCACTTCATTTCAGTGACAGGGTCTGAGCCTGAACTCCATTTCAGGGACAGGGCCTGAGCATGCACTCCATTTCAGTGACAGGGTCTAAGCCTGAATTCCATTTCAGTGACAGGGCCTGAGCCTGCATCTCATTTCAGGGACAGCGCCTGAGTCTGCACTCCATTTCAGTGACAGGGCCTGAGTCTGAACTCCACTTCAGTGACATGGCTTGAGCCTGTACACCATTTCAGGGACAGCGCCTGAGCCTGCACTCCATTTCAGTGACAGGGCCTGAGCCTGCACTCCATTTCAGTGACAGGGACTGAGCCTGAAATCAACATTTTTTCTCTGTTTGTGCACTAGATGGAAGATATTGAGCTAAAAAAGCAGACTGTCCCACCTAAAGCCAGGCTGTCTGGCCACCCAAGGAGAAACATTGAATTTTTCTACCAAATGACATATATTTGTTTCATGACTGTTAGAAATGTCAAATTGAAGGCAAAAAAAATAGTGGAGTGTGTTCTAAAAGAAGGAGCTTCTCACAGTTATGTCAGTCCACAGCCTGAAACACTGGGAGTGCACAGCCAAAGAAATGGCCATTTCAGGAGAGTCATGTGACCTTGATTATTCAGATTGATCCCCTGGTGGAGTGAAAGGGTATGGCCCGGTACATTCTGTCTTATTTCGCCCCTGGAAACCCGGATACAAATTTGACGCCGGGCCCAAGACCCAGAGTCTCCTCCGGTGAGATTGATCCCCTGCGTCTGTGAGCAGGAAGCCCCTGTTTTGGTCACACTGTTCCTGTTGTGTTAGCCCTGCCTAACCTCAAAAAGGGAAAAAAAGCATAAATAAACTGGCTCCTCACTGCCAAATCACTGCGTCACGTGGTTCTGTTTGCATTCAAGCCGGTAACGGTCTCACAGTTATGCGTATGAGTATGTTCAACGCTAAAAAAAGACTGTTATATGCTGTTTGTTTGCACTGTTAGTGTCACTTTCACTACAAACTGTTGTTGTGAAAAAATATTATATTTAAACAATATTTTTACTGGAATACTGCAACTATCTCAGTGAGAAGTACACAGAAGATGGATGGATGGATGGATGGATGGATGGATGGATGGATGGATGGATGAATGGATGGATGAATGGATGGATGGATGGATGTTTTAGTTTTTTAAAAACTCAAGCATTCTTTCCCAACCTGGTCCTTCGGGTCCCGCAGACAGTCCATGTATTTGCTCCTTCCCAGCTCACTGCCATGTCCACATTCTGGCTGGCAGGAGGCAAAAACATGGACTGTCTGTCTGCCTGCCGGCCTGTCTGTCTGTGTCTCTGTCTGGCTGCCTGTGTCTCTGTCTGCCTGTCTGTGTCTCTGTCTGCCTACCTGCTTGTCTGTGTCTCTGTCTGGCTGCCTGTCTGTCTGTGTCTCTTTCTGCCTGTCTGTGTCTCTGTCTGTCTGCCTACCTGCCTGTCTGTGTCTCTGTCTGTCTGCCTACCTGCCTGTCTGTGTCTCTGTCTGCCTGTCTGTGTCTCTGTCTGTCTGTCTGCCTGTCTATGTATCTGTCTGCTTGCTTGTCTGTCTGCCTGCCTGTGTCTCTGTCTGTCTGCCCACCTGCCTGTCTGTGTCTCTGTCTGCCTGCCTGTCTGCCTGCCTGTCTGTGTCTCTGTCTGTCTGCCTACCTGCCTGTCTGTGTCTCTGTCTGTCTGTCTGCCTGTCTATGTCTCTGTCTGCTTGCTTATCCGTCTGCCTGCCTGTCTTTGGGGGCATATAATGGTAAAATGACAGACACACACAGAGGGTGGCCCCTGAATACCAGGTGGGATGAAAAGAAAGAGCAGGGATCTGAACTGGGAGTAGGGAGAGGAATGAATGTAGACAAGACAGTGTCAGCGAAAGTCTAGACTGTTATCTGTTATGTAACAGTCTTAACCACGCCCCCAAAAGTAAGATATGGCAGCCCACTTTCAAGCTCAATGGACATGCACATTTGGACTTCAACAGTTGTGCAGGTTTTGTGAAGAATGAAGTGGCGGACAACAGCAAAAATAGCAGGCTGTATGAATGAGTGTGCCATTCAAGGCTGTGAGGGATGTCAAGACTTTTCACAGCCTTCCCAAGGAACTGTCAACAGGCATATCTGATGTTCATCTTTAACAGGTAGGTCAGGGGTACGTTTCCCAAAGACTCCTGCTAGTAACTTACATAGTTAGAGCTGTTCAGTTGCATGGTTCTAACTCTGTAAGCTGATAATGTCAGTAGCAACTATGCCTTTGGGAAAATATATACCAGTCCAGCAGTGGAGTAGTAAATAACATTAAGTCTGACATTGACAAGAGCCTTCTGTACTTCCTGTAGCCTACTTTTGATTAGCTAAACAAACATTGAATCAATATTGTAGTAAGAAAAAAATTAACTGAAACTCCAAATTCATTACAAAAAAAACATTTACAAGATGCTCTGCTTGTTGTTTGGAGTTCTTGATAAAACTTACATGACGAAGCTAGCGTCGTAAAATCATTTGCTGCATGAGATGAAAAATAATTAATTTCAATGTTCGTGTTACAATGCTAAAAACAAAATTATGATTATGTTGATGTTGTGCGTAGGCTGAAGTGGAACTACTACAGTTATGTGTGGCAAATTGGTTCTGTGTGAGCCATCACAGTGCCTCACTGTAAACCTGCCAATCACAGCGGAGCTCATGAACATATTAATAAGCCCATTAAATAAGGGAAAACAACCTGTTTCATTCTAGAGCCAAATTATTGGGCTGTAAATGGACCTGTAAAACCACTTCTGTACATTTTTTGACCAAACCAAGTTCACATACCTTCAATGTAGACACCAGAGAACAATTTGAATGGATAGGTTAGGGTTTTCTGGGGATGAGGGATTCATAGATTCCAATCCATGACCTTCAGTAAGGTATAGGTGAAGTGATAGACTGGTTACATGGGCCGGGTCACATGACCTTACATCTTCCCCATTAAAAACACTTGACTTGCTTTTTCCATTATCAATATCCATCTGCTTTTTTGGCTAGCAAATGCTAGAAGTAGTGGTCCCCACAAAGGCATGAACACAAACATTTGCGCAGGCACACATCTGGCCCTGTGAGTATGTGAAAGTCTGTCTGACCATTTGTGTCTGAATGTATGCCCAACATCTCACACCACGTTCTAGGGGACCCAGGTCGGCCAGCTGACCTCGATCACCTCCTTCCTCATGTCAACGATGCGGAACCAGTGGGCCAGGTGAGGGAAGCCGTCCAGCTCTGCACTGCGGTCCCGCAGCGCCACCTGCCGCTTGAAAGACAGCTGACGGCTAAAGTACTTCACCAGTTTGCCCTGAAAGAGGCGGAAAAGAAGTCAGTAAGAATCCAGTAAAGACACACAGCGTGTTTCACAAAACTCAGATGTGACAATCCCTTTGGACATATAATTCCTCATTCCTTTAGTCATCTTCTGTGTGCAAATGGTCCAAAATGGATTTACAAAACGCCATCAACATCTCATATATATTTCTATATCTAGCTGTATACAAAATATTATTTTTGCATGCTTATTAGCTTTCTTTTTTTTATTTTTAACTTTCTTATTTGCTTTTTGCATTTGTTTTGCTGTTGAATTCTGGAGCACCTAGGAAACAGTTGTTCTCAAGATGCCAATCCTGTAAACAAAATTTTTAAAAAACAGCTAACGTGTTGAATATAATAACATGCTGAATAACCGATCTGTGGCCGCCAAAATGTCACAGGCGCCATAAAAAGTAGGCATGTAATTATGGTACGGTCGGAAGATGTAATAAGATTATTTGTCCACCAGAGGGAGTAACAAGCAGCACTGAGTAGCACTTTCTGGCATGAAGACAACAGCACGCAAACAAGCTTACTGGATATAAACACCAAAATATACTTTGCCAAACGTGAAAAATCTTCATAATGACACCAAACACCATAATAAAAGTTCCCAAAAATATCTGGAATAAGATGACAGCTAATCATTGTAATGAAAATAAGGAAAAATATAAAAAACATAAAAAATATTTTCAAAGTGCCATTTCCCGATTGCCTTGGCACATTTCTCAAACAGCAATTACATTTGCAAAACATCGAGTGTGATCCCCACACCATGATGTCACTTCTGCACAGCAGAACATCATTTCTCTTCCATTTAGCATAATGTTCAGTTGCTTAAGACTTGTCGGTCAGAATAGAGTACGCATTTTCTCAGTGAAATAAGTTTACACTCAAAACTATGTAAGTGATCATCATCATGTAAGCCACCACATGCAAAACACTTCACCAAATGTTCTGAATGATTCAAGAATATATTTCATAAATTGCAGTGACACAGAATTGCTGTGTTTATGGTTCCCAGAGGACATGGTTTTGTTGCCATTTTGCTGTATTGGTGTCATAGTTACATGTTATGGTGCATTATGTTATAGTGCCATGTGACTTTTTTGTTCACTATTGTACTGTGTCTTCAGATCTAAATAAGTTACATGTGCATGCGAGTATTTTCTTTTACCAGTGAATATCACATCCTGTGATGCAAAGTTTTGTAATGTTGAAACTAGTGTTTTTGGCATGAATAAGTATGTTTTCTAAATAATTACAATCAGTCAGTAACAATGAGAATGAGGGAAACCTTCACTTCATTCAGCCTTGTGGGGCTAGCCAGTATACTCATGCTGACATTATGACAATATGTCTAAGCATTTTGTCTGACGTAATAAAAACTATTCTGAAGGTATGTTAATTGCACTGACTAATTATCTGATGGAATTATTTGCTTTTGAAACATGAGTTAATTGTTTTGTGAGTTACAGCCTTTTGCAGCTTAACCATTCCATTGTGCTATTTGCATGAACTTTGGAGAAATGTTCGTAGTGTTCTGAGAATGTTAAGTATGTTTCATGAAAAGTGCCAAAGCAATAAAGAAAATCTGTAAGAGTGTTTAGGCAGCTAGGCTTGGGTGGGGGTCACCATAAGGACTTACGGTTTTCCCTAATTGCTTTGACACATTTCTCAAATGACAACTAACGTTTGCAAAACAACGAGTGTAATCCCCACACCAAAATGTCTCTTCTCCACAGAAGAACATCATTTCTCATTGTTTCACACAAATTTCCAAATGTTTTACAACATGCATGCAATGTTTTGTATAACTGTCATCGCTTGGCATAATTTTCATTTGCTTTAGTCTTGTTGGTCAAAATGGTTTATGTCAGTAAGACACAAATATGCAAAGCAGTTCACCAAACTTTTAAAAATATATTTCTTAAATTGCAGTGACGCAGCATTGTTGTATCTTGGTTCTCACAGTACATGATTTTGTTGTTCTTGTGTTGTCATTTTGCTCTTTTTGTGTTAAAAGTTCTGTCTGACTTTTTTGTTTCCTACTGTACAGTGAGTTGAGACCTGAAAAATGCATTCTTTCTTTCAACAGTTAACTATACATACTGTAATATGGAGCTTAGCAGAGCTGAAAAAGGTGTCTGACATAAATAAGTATCAGTTTGCTAAAGAACAATCGGTCAGTGACAATGAGAAAGTTGGAACTGACTATCATTCAGAATTATGGAGCTCAGGAGCATACTTACACTGACATATTTACACCGACATACTGACAATACATCCAAGCATTTTGACTCTCATGGTTAAAACGATGTTGATTGTACTTTAATTTTTGGTGGCACTGACTAATTCATTGGTGGAATTGTTTGCTTTTGAGAGATGAGTTAATTGTTTTGGGCAAGTTACAGGCTTTTGCAGCTAAACCATACTGTTGTGCTATATGCATGAACTGTTTTGAGAAATGCTCTTATAGTCTTGAGAACGTTAAGTATGTTTCATGAAATGTGCCGCAGCAATCGGGCAAATCTGTAAGGCTATGCTTAGGGGTAACGTGGTTCGCACAAGACTTAAAGCTAGGGTTAGGGTTAGGGTAGATAGTAAACTACAGTTAGGAGTGGAGTTATGGTAAGGGTTGGCAAAAAAGTTAAGGTTATTATTAGGATAAGAATTAAGGCTAGAGATTTGTCACAAGGTTTAGAGTTACAGTTAAGGCTAGCATTAGTTTGGGCAATAGGGTTAGGGTTAGTGTTGGTTTATGTTTTGTAACTGTGATATAAAACAGATCTACTACTATAAATCAGTGTCTAAATGCATCTCTACAGGGAACCATGGGAGTGAAAACATGTCTTGTGTAACAACAATAAAAGCTTCACTTCTGCGTAGTGATAAATGGGTTACGTTTACGATGTTCTTTGTTGGTGTTGGTGGTGCTGATGTAATGACTACAGCACAGCAAAAACTAGGCCAGGTTCAAGGTCAGTATTAAAATCACACGCATGAATCCAGGAGTAGGACACCTAGCGCACCCCACATGTAATGATTAAATGATTAAATGATTTAAGCGCTGCAGCAGCTTCCGTGTGTCCTAATCCATTATTCATTACTTTAATTTAAAAAATGGGTCAAAAGGGATGCCCCAAACTTGATAAACAGTACAATAGTTCTGACAGATCTGTTCTGGTTGTTTTGCTTTTGTTAGTGAAATTGTGGATGACCAGCTTAGTGTATCCTGTGCTGGGCTTTTTTTTAAGTATTTTTCCAAACCAGCAATTTCTCTGCAATCCTTCTTTGCATCGTTATAACGCTGATACTCCGGACGAGGAATGCTGTGTTCCGGTTAAATAGACAGACTGAACGAGGAAGGTGAGGAAGGTGCCAGACAGACACTGTTTCGCAACGCGACACCGGTGGTTTGCAGAGAGCATTTGTTTTATCACTCAGGAAATAACTCTCTGCGAAATGAAAATGTGACACTTATTGGCAAACAATCTGCTGCCTGTTGCAGATACATGTACAGTAACACCATCAGGATGCATGCAGTACAACATCAAACTGTATCACAAAATTTACATTTACATTTACATTTACAGCATTTGGCAGATGCCCTTAGCCAGAGCGACTTACAAAAGTGCTTTAAGACTCTACAATGAATTTTTCCCTATACTAGCTCAGTAAAACCAAGGCTATGAATACCATCGATCTAATACTCTGTTTAACCAACTGTTGAAGTATACTTCATATGTCACCTCCACTGTAGGTGTCTCCTGATTTCAATTTGAAGGCCAGTTTTACAAACAAAGGCAGATCAAAAATGCTTGGCATACTCATGGGAAGGACTGGATCAACTCATCAATAACATTCTTTAATACATCAGTAATAAATATAGTTCACAGTGAATTTTGACATTGACTGGTCGCATTTTTGCACCCTGCGGAGCAAATTGCATATAATGACATCACCACCTAGCAGCGTTTACGTTGGTGTTAAGCTTAGTTCATACTTCATTTTCCCGCATGCCATCATGGTTGGCACAGGCATACACCGTGATATTCCACCAGACCGGTAAGGAGCAAAAGTTTTACAACAAACACAAATACTAGCAGGGTAATGAAAGAGGTAAACATTTATGTACAGTTTTACAGATATTACTAGGCTTGAGTGGTATTGTGGTAAGACAGTATACCATGCTATTTCGAAATATCAGAGACAAAATCATATAACACATTTGCAGTGCTTTTTACGGAGTGGCGCAATGGTCAGCATTGTTCCTCACACCTCTGGGACCAGTATTTAAGTCCCTGACTGGGTTCCATGTGTGTGGAGTTTGCATGTTCTCCCTGTGTTGTTGTGAACTTTCATCCAGGTACTCTGATTCCCCCCCCACAGTCCAAAAACATGCGGAAGTTAACTGGAGTTACCAAATTGCCCATAGGTGTGAATGGTGCGTGAGTGAATGGTGTGTGAGTGTGAGTGTGTGAGTGAATGGTGTGTGAGTGCGAGTGTGTGAGTGAATGGTGTGTGAGTGAATGGTGTGTGAGTGAATTGTGTGTGAGTGTGTTAGTGTATGGAGTGTGAGTGTATGGATCGAGTGTGAGTGTATGGTGTGTGAGTGTATGGAGTGTGAGTGAATGGTGTGTGAGTGAATGGTGTGTGAGTGAATTGTGTATGAGTGTATGGTGTGTGAGTGTATGGAGTGTGAGTGAATAGTGTGTGAGTGTATGGATCGAGTGTGAGTGAATGGAGTGTGAGTGTATGAAGTGTGAGTGAGTGGTGTGTGAGTGTATGGTGTGTGAGTGAATGTGTGTGAGTGTATGGTGTGTGAGTGAATGTGTGTGAGTGTGCCCTGTAATGGGTTGGCACCCCATCCTGGGTTGTTCCCTGCCTTGTGCCCATAGGCTCTGGTCCTGCTGGGTCCCTGAACAGGACAAGCAGTTCAGATAATGGATGTGGGTATTTTCTTTTAAATCCCGTGTTTTGACTCAGCTAATCGATAAGTTGATTGCTTGATGATTAATCAATTATGAAAATATTAATGCTTTGGAGCCCTTTTTGCAGTAACATTAGGCAATTTTAGTCAATTTCAACTAACTATATCTCTGTGTATGGGGGGGCTGGGAAAAAATCTCTCTCTTTTCCACAGAGCATCCTGGGAAAAATATTTTGTAACTTGAAGTGGTATCTGATATTGCACCCTCAATGAAGGTACTTATCCCAGACTGGCTGACTGTAAATAAACAGATTAAAAAATGTAATTTGCTCTGAGTAAAACAGTCAGCTGAGGATTAAATTAATAATACTGTAGGGATAAGAGATCTCTGACTGTCCTCATGTGACTGCACATCATATCTCAGCCCTCTGTAGCCGAAAAGCAAGCAAAGGTTTTAACCATCATGGTCAAAAAGAGCATCCTGAGATGTTATAAGATATGTTCCAATAACGTAGGCGAGCACGGGCGGAACACGCCGAACAAGGAGGTACCCGTGAGGAAACGGGAAAGAATACCCAGGAGGGAACAGTGACGCCTCTTCCAGCTGAGATTCCCCAAGGATACCAACCACTGACGTCAACGCAGCACATCGTATGGGACAAAGAGGGCATTAGTCAGCATCAAAACAGCATATCGGGAAAATGAGCACCGAAACACAGAGTAGGGGATTTCCTCAGGGCTCCAGAACGTACCGTGCAGACGAAAACCCGTCCTTGCATTAGTGGTAAGGCATGCATTGATGTGGTCTGTCTTCATCTGCAGGCCCCTGATTTAGAGAATTAACATTAACTTGCTACCTAGTTACTCTATCTCTATAGGTGATATAATTTTTATGTTATTCTAGGTGTCTGATGACTATATCATAATATATAATATTTATAAATAATATTTGTTAAGTGACAATATATATTTATGTGTAATTTATTATACAGCACAACATGATGCAGTAAATTAATATAAAGATACACACAGACCCCTTAAAGTTCCTCATTGTGCATTTTTAGGCCCTTATCTTATATCTATTATCTCCCACACTACACCAGATTCTGTTCCAGCCAATCATAATCATAAGAAAGGTCACCTGACCTTCTGAAAGCCTTGGTGAGGAGCAGCTGTAAAATAGGCCTGAACTACAATAGCTGTACTGGAAACAAACACGACAGATTGTTTGTTTTCCTCTTTGTGTCTAACCCACTTTCTGTCAGTGTTACTCGCATCCAGATCCGTGCCCGGCTCACCTGGTCTTAACAACTTCCCTGCCCATCAGAAATGAAATAAAGTCATGCAGTCAGTCCCTTAATGTGGGCAAGCCTACAGCCTAGCTGGTCTTTATATGAGAACCAACAGGGCTGAGAGAAGAGGAAAGGAGGATTTGGAGAGCTAAAGAAGCTTTTTGTTAGCCTTCGATATACATTTATGTTCCTGTTACCTGATGTTGCTTCAAATGGCCCTACTCCAGTTTAATGTTTGGGTTTATTACAAAAAATGTCTCTTCTGAAGCCGGTGGTACCTCTCTCCAGCCCCCACATCCCCACCCATGTGATAATTTTGTCCGGAGATGCTACAGCGTAATAAAGCTTTAAATCTTTCAAGACAATCATGGAGAGTTTCGGGATACATGTGATTCCTGAATTGGATGGCTCCCCTGTGACAATGATGTAATTGTATTTGTTTGGCAGGCGGGCGGCACGAAAGATGAAGCCAAGCGAGGCAGCGGGAGGGGAAAACCTCCGCGGGAACAAGCTCAGTGGCGCAAAACTTCAACGCACTCTTCGAGGAACATGGCGACGCAAACAGAGCTGTCAGCTCACAGAGAGGCAGAGGAAGAGTGGCTCCCGTAACCTAGGGTGAAACTCAGTGCTTAATACAAACTGGGAAAGCAGACTGCCTTGTCTCTCTTGACCTCTGCAGGCACCCAGACCTCAAGGGCCAAGCCCACACCCCATCGCAGGCTGTTCTGTGACCTTATGACCCCTCGTCTCGTCTTTCCCGAATCTGCCTCTATTCCTACAACCAGATAAAGCCACCGTCCCGCAAATCATACCCATACACCCCATAAACACACAATAAACCTTGCTTGTTTTATAAAACCCTTCTCTTCTCCAAAATAGGCCTACAGTATAGGAATGTATATAAGCTCGCCACAATATTAGTTTTAAGAATCATTTTTTTGCCTGTTGGATTGTACAGCTATGTAATTATGCTGGTTAATGGTCATAGAAAAACATTACTTATACTCACAAAAAGCATGTCTTCTCAGAAGAGGTAACTGGGACCCAGAAGCATGAACTCCCAAGAACATCCTGAGAGATTTTTTCCTCATAATCCACCGTGAAACAGCCCTGAACCACTAAGGCACAACAAGACCACCAACCATCTGCAGATGATGCTGTCTGGTGTTTAGGTATGGTACCAAGCGGGGATTTTTAAGATGTGTTAGAAGATATTACTCAGAGAAATGACAATGTAAGCTTTCCTTGTTGTGGCCTGGCATAACTGTCATTACTAAAACAGTCACTCACAAAAGCCACGCTAGTCTTCAACAGTTAGCTGATTAGATGAGAGCTGTGTAAAAAAACCTGCTTGTTTAAAGGATGACCAAAGGGGTGCCTCGGTCATGAAAACGCCTTCCAAACCACATGCAAATCCAAACACCATAACAAAAAGCGGTCTTCCAGAACATCCAATGGATCCCAAATCTATGATTCTCAAATATCCAAAATATCAGTTTCCTTGTATTGCACATGCTATAGACGCAACATTAGATAGCTACAAAAACAATGGCACCAACCTCAAATACTGGAACTACAGTTACCTCCGAACATTAATGCAGATATCCGTTGTTACTGGCGTGTAAACACCTCATTTGTGCTGGAAAACATCAACTGTTACAATTGTGGGCCCTATGCAACAATGAGTCTATGCAAGATTGTCACCTAAGAACATCAAACACCTTAGACGTTCTTGACAACGTTGTGGTTTGCAGAAAAGGGAACATGCAGCCACAACAATGTTGATAATGCGAAACATGAGTTGCTAGCCAATAGAAACAGTAGCTAAAGTAGTAATCTCCATGAAAGAACCTTATGTAGCAGTGGACACTGATCCGCAACTTCTAAAAAGTGTCCCAAACAACTTGTGCAGTGTGTTTTTACTCCAAAATACACAACAAACTCTGATACTGTACCAGTACACTGTGTGGCACCAAAATATAGATATATACCCTTACATCTGTTACCCTCACTGTTGCCCATGAGCTGAGGGCATTTTGGTGTTTTTTTGCCCTAGTTTTTGCCCCAGCAGCCATAGCCCCGCTAATTCCATCTTTGAGTCTGAATCACTCAGAAGGGGGTGTTTTAGTCACACTGGGCTGTACTCTGGTTAAACTTCCTCAAAGACACACAAACCGGCACACAACAAGAGATTCTCAAACACTAATACTTTGGCTTCCAGTCTGAATAAGAATCACACAGCAATTGATTTCCTGCAAACCTGAGCGCCACAGAAATGGGGACAGCACTGTGGTGTGTGGAGAGGGGGTCACTGGGATACACAAACGCAGGCAGCACTGTGGTGTGTGAAGAGGCGGTCACTGGGATACACAAAGGCAGACAGCACTGTGGTTTGTGGGGAGGCGGTCACTGGGATACACAAACGCAGACAGCACTGTGGTGTGCGGAGAGGTGGTCACTGGGATACACAAACGCACACAGCACTGTGGTGTGTGGAGAGGAGGTCACTGGGATACACAAACGCAGACAGCACTGTGGTGTG
>JAODJW010000040.1:30188755-30204985 GCA_026777045.1 Hyperopisus bebe | reverse complement strand
AACTGGAGTGCACCAGCGGAGGTAAGCAAATTTTACTTAATACTGGCGACTTGTTAGTTTTGTGTCGTTTTGCTGTAGTTGTATAGATTAATTTACAAATGATAAAAAAAATAATTTATATAGTCCTGACCAGCATACGCAGTACTATTATGCAGTATGGAGAAAAAATGTGAGGTATAGAAGTGGTTTCGATAAATTAATATGAATGACAAGTAATATACAGTAATAATGTAATAACCTCATCATGTTAAAAGCGTAGCTGCTGTAAAATGCAGTTTTCATGTTTTTTATGCTTTCTCGGAAGCATAATGGGACATGATCGCCGTTTATTGATGCTATAGGGCACATTTGACAGGTCAAGTCCCCAGTCAAAATCATGACAAGTCATATTTTTGTTAAACATTTCTGGTTCCAGTTCCTACCTTCTGCTAATAAAGAATCGGATACGTTTAAATATATGGAAATGTATTTTCTTAATCCCTGGAACTGCTGGTTCTGTGAGTTGAAACCGACTTAAATACAAGTTGACAATATATAAAATGAAATGCAACATATCGACTGGAAATCTTTATAACACGTAGTACCTGTTATTGTAATGTGTATTGGTAATTGCAATAGTTCATTTAGAATATACGTGACGATATCACGTGTGCTCCAAGCGCAGCGTTTGCGTTTTGGGACTTGAGGAAAACGAAAGTTGCGCGTTTCCTTCTGCAGTCAGTCCCGCCTCTGGGGCTTCATGCCAAGCATCCGATTGGACGATCGCTTGCCGTCAAGCGGTTCGTGCGACTCAGGGATAGGCGCAGACTTCCGAAAGTGCGCCAACTGAGCGCTCTGCAGAAATTTGTTTGTATGAGTTACGTGAAAAACACGCTAGAAGTGTAGCAAGAGGACATGGCTTCAACGAGTAAAGCTCCATTACAGACAAGAAATCTGCCGTGGTAAGATCGTTAGTCACTGAAGAAAATGTGGTGCTTCTGGTGCCTTTGCAAGGGGCGGGTGTCAGTAACGTGGTGCATCCCTACTAGCTTCTCTTTGTGCTGTTTTTTTCTCTATCTATTGCAATGTTATTTCGACAGCCAAGGGCAATCCGATAATGATTTCTATAACTGCGAATTAGCTGCCTGGCTTAATATACTTGTAGCCAGTAACAAATATTTATTATGATCGGGCATCAGTATAAAGAGACTGCTGAACCAGTGGTGGGCGGGATTAACGTGTGCTGCCAATCACTAGGGTAGCCCAATCGTAAACTAGTATGTAACCGGGAATATAATCAACGGGGAAGGTCCAATCCCGTGATTAATAGCTCAAAATAGCCCCGCCCACCTTGCTCTTCTAAGATACGGTTCATTTACTGATCACTGGAAATGCGCAGCCACCCTAAATTTAACCGTCATTTATTATAATTACATTTGAATATGTTTTAGGGCTGGATATAGCCTGTCAGATTTTCTAACAGGAGCTGGTTAAAAAAAATCAACATGACAAAAATTCAAATATGTATCAAACAAGTTATATGAATAATATATACATCACTATTATTAATCTACTATATGTTATACAATATTATAAATAAATGTGATGAGTGGTTGCCCAGTGTAAAGCGCTCTTGCCTCATATTTCCAGAGTGGGTTTGAACCCTGCTTCTGGTCTGTGTATACCTCCATGAACATCCCACAGTCCAGAGACATACAATTAAGCTAATTGGTTCCTCTAAATTGCCTGCAGTATGTGAGAGAGAGTGTGTGTGCACATGCTTTGTGATGGATTGGACTTGTGCCCTGCATGGCTTGGCACCGGCTTCTGGTCTCCCTATGACCCTGTTCAGAATACATGTTTGGAAGATGGATGGATGGTACATTGATTTATACGCAAAGAAGCTACAACCCTTCATAACACCCTTAATCCTACGAGTATGTAGCAGATTGGCAGTGCTTCTTTTAAGTTAAATAAAATTATAGATATCCAATGATTTACATGTAGAGAGCAGATGTATTTATGCTTACATGTGATAGCGGTCAATGAATTAAACATAACGCATTGCAGGGCTCCAAACCAACTTCTTCCACTAGTAGCACTGGTGGTCCTTACTGAATATTTTAGGAGCACCTGCACAAAATGTAGCTGCACCACTTAAACCGACATCCAATGCAACACGTTCATATTTTTTTTCCATTTTAACTGTATTACTGATAAATGGTTTCGTAATAAACATATAATTTACAGAAATGACAAGGTCATGTTTTATTTTAAAGGAAAAAGTCACAGAGTGAAGTAGTGCTTTAAGAGAAAAATTAAGTCAAATGTTTTTTTTTTGTAATTAAACATAAAGGCCAAAGTTTGTTTCATTGTCACCAAAGAGACAAGCGAGAGTACTTATGGACCAGACACAGATAGACGACATCCTGTGTAGAATCGTCCCCAACCCACGTTGTTAACACACACACACACACACACACACACACACAGTTATAGTGTTGGGTATTGTTTAGATGTTATTCTTCTCCTCATCAAACCTAGTTCATATTGATTCTTGGTTCTGGATTATAAGTTTTCATAACAAAACATTGCATTTATTCTCTTTAGAGATCAACTGTTTAAAGATAAACTTTATAAGACTAACAGCCACACTCTGGATCTTGGGCGTCAGTTTGCCATTGCTGTCAGTAATACTTTACATTTCTGTTTAATCTGCCTAATCTGGATGGAACACAGGTCCGATTTATAATAAATAGGTAAATGGTACATAAGTTGCGTTTTATCCAAAACGCTGCTTAATATCGGGAGGTACATGAGGCTAAGTTAATGAAAAAATGTGTGTATACATTCCATCCACTGTAGCCTTGTGTTTAAAAAACATATAATGCCCACTTAAACCCTTTCGTACATAAAGGCTGTGGTGTTGTCACAATACCAAATTTTTTGTTTCGATATTGATGCTATGTCTTGAATTTTTTACACAAAAAAGGGGGAAATGTGCTCAAATGTCATTATTGTGCTTTATTTCAAACAAAAATGTTTTTAATGATATTCAGGTCATTTGCAAGCAGGTCACTTAAAATTTAAGCATATTAGTCAAAAAGGCAGGTCAGGCATAATTTTCTCTGTCGGGTAGAATTAATTGCCAAGTTTGGGTCACTCATGAAAGTTTTTGAATATGTAAACTGAGAGGCTTTTTTGTCACTCTTGGTTTCTTTCATGGACGAAATAGGGGAGTGAACGAATTAACTATCACCTGTTGGTTTTTTAATTCCTTGAAAAGGTTGGAGTGTTTCTCCAACAGTTGTTTGGCCATGGCGGTGTTTCACAAAGCTGGATTTCTCAGTTAGCTGGTTAAGTTAAGCCAGAAGTCATGAGAGTCCAATAGAAATGCTCCTTAACTAAACTCCTTTTAGACAATCATGACTTCTAGCTTTAGTTAACCCAGCTAACTGAGAAATCCTGCTTTATGAACACGCTCCAGGTTTCACGTGTTGCCTCCTTTTGTGAGACGCACCTCAAAACAGTTCTTGCACAGCGGTGCTGCTGTGTTTAGAGGCTCGTCTTTTTTGCTGACTTTATAGCTGAAACATCTCCATATTTCACTTCAGGCCCCCTCTTTGTCACCGAGTTCAGGTGTTGCTGAAGCCGCTGCAATATCTTCAAGTCTAACCTCAAACAAAGTGGAAAAAGTGCACAGCTTTCTCTGCTGTGGTGCTCTGTTGTTTCCTGCAATATCACACATACCACTCCTGCAATGTTACTGCTGTCAGTGTTGAGCTTAAAGAGACAGATTCCTTTTAGCCAGAACAAATAGCCATTCATATAATTAAAAGTAAGGTTTTTTCCCTTCAAAATGCTGGTATTGTACTGCTTTCCAAACTTTAGTACCACTTTTTTTGAGTACCAGTTTAGCAGCAGTCAGTATCCAAACTAATGACTGACTTATTGTCTTAGTAATGGAGTATTTCTCAATTGAAGACAGTGGCTCAGAAGTGGTCGGGTCAGATTTAACCAAAATATTTAATATTAGTTGGCGATATGTAACTTTTGATACCATCCAGACATTACACTCAAGTATTTAGAAGGTTTTAAAAAAACAACATTATTCTGGAATTTTGAAATCCCCCAAGATACAGTTTCACTAAAATGAAATACCGTTGTATGCTGTGGTGCCATTATACCATCCAAACCTAAATATTAGGCCCCCTAATAAATCTGTTTTTGGTTCATAAACATGACAATAATTTCAAGTGAAAACCTGTAAGTGGAGTTGTCGTGCATTAATTCTTACATAGTTGATTAAAAGTGCGCATGTAGGAATCAATAAGTGGAACCGTAATTCAAATGTCTTATCAAAAATTTAAAACTGTTTCTAATTTGAAACCAGTTCTGAGTATCCAACCCTACTCACCAATCCTCACTCCCTCCTGATGTTTCACGTAATATGCGATAGTGGTTTAAAAGAAAAAATAAATTTCAAGTCGTACTGGTGTACCTAGTTATACTGATGGAATAGTCACAGTCTGGAGGCCTGCATTGTGAACTGTGTGCCAAAAGAAAGTGGATGTGCTGTTCAGAGAGGTGGCTGTTGAACTCGTCCCTGGGGGCCTGGGTGGAGCGTGACAGTCTGTCACTCTGTGTTCACATGACAGCCGTTCATTGCAAGTTCATTGCATTACTCTCGCAGGGTTGAGAAGTACAGGCCACAGACGTTGGATGATCTCATCTCTCACCAAGACATCCTGAGTACAAGTAGGTAACCCACTGCCTGTTTGTGACAGAGCTAAGTAACACTGGGAAGCGTGGGTAATCAGCAGCGCTGTGGGTGTGTGTTTCAGTTCAGAAGTTCATCAATGAGGACCGCTTGCCGCATCTCCTCTTCTATGGACCCCCGGGGACGGGGAAGACTTCAACTATTCTCGCTTGTGCCAAGCAGCTGTACAAGGACAAAGAGTTCAATTCCATGGTCCTGGAGGTATCCCATCTCTCATGTTGCCAGTCAAGTTTTAGCCAAATTTCCATTGGCTTACGGGTTACCGTTTTCATTAGATCAGCCAGTGATCCTGCCTACCATAGGTTTCCAAATCTTATGTTTTCCACCTCTAGTACACAGTTACTGCAATAAATCACTTTATCCTGATACTGTTATTTATCTTTTATTTGCCATGATTGTTTAAATCAGGTGAGGTAGTTATGGATAGGTCACACAGCTCTGTTTAAACTGGGACCTCTGTACTGAAAAATGGCTAAATAAACAGAACTAGGTAAATAATTACTTTACTGTAGCTGAGCCGCCTGCACTTGGATAATATATATGCATAAAGCATTTGATAAATTGTACTGGCCTTCGTTTCAAAAGCTGAACGCATCGGATGACAGGGGAATTGACGTCGTCCGAGGGCCCATCCTGAGCTTCGCCAGCACACGGACGATTTTCAAGTGAGCCATCCCCCATGCTTTCTCCCCGTTACCCCTGTGTGGATCTCAGGCTCTCCATTGATGAAATATGGTGTATGTGTGATTTTTTTTTTTTTTTTTTTGCTCTCCTGCCTCCAGGAAAGGCTTCAAGTTGGTTATATTAGACGAGGCAGATGCCATGACCCAGGATGCACAGAACGCCCTGAGGAGAGGTAACCATCTGCCTCGCCTTTCTTCACGCTGAGCACCAAATGGCCAAGGTCTCCAATGACAAGCCTATGGTTTTCACACTGCCTGCCTGCCTGTATCCTGACTCTGCATTCAGCTCTGGCTCCAACCTCGCAGAGCGTAATTTCTGGAGGCTCCGCTACCGCCGGAGCTCTTGTTTACCTCAGTCTTTGGTTTACTGGGTTAGGTCTGTTTGCTAGTTGGCGAGATAAGTGGTCATGTGACAGGAAACACATGGAACTGGGGCTATGTTTGGAAGGATGGAGATTATTTTGCTTAATTAATTAATTGCACACCGTCGATCCACTAAGCAGCAGTGTCACTAACTGAGGAATCCATTGGTCGGCCAAGCGTGAGTAATTGCCCCGCTGTGTTATTTGTTTGTCATGCAGTTATCGAGAAGTTTACAGAGAACACCAGGTTTTGCCTGATCTGCAATTACCTGTCCAAGATCATCCCGGCCCTGCAGTCCAGGTGCACACGCTTCCGCTTCGGCCCGCTGTCCCGGGACCAGATCGTCCCCAGGCTGGAGTATGTCACCCAGCAGGAGAAGTATGTTTCTTGGCAGGGGGTGTGGGGGGGTCTTCTGCCTGCCCTTCTTTGATGGCACTGAAGAACAAGCAGCGACTGAAAGTGACCTTTAAGAGTAAATTTATTGATATATCTAACTCTGAAAGTTACAGTTCTAAAGTAATTAGAAAAATAATGCAAACCCTATTCTCAATTATAGGCATTTATTTCATCTAACTGAGTTGTTATAGGGGACAGTTCTTGTTTTGTGTATATAGATATGTATTTATATGTACAATTTACACAAGCCAAAATATATATTTTATACATTAATGTATACTGTTATTTGTTTTTCTTTTGAATGTTTGGCATAAAATAAATCAAAGAATATGATCTGTATGGTAGTAAATACATACTTTTAGTATTCCCTTTATCATTTGGATATTTTCAGTCGATCCGTTCAGGGCATGTACCATACTCAGGAGCCCACAGTGGAGTCCTGTGTGGGACTAGAACCAGCAACCATGGTGTTTTTGACTGTGAGGATTCCCGTTGTCCACACAGATTGACCTGATGAGGGCGCTAGGCTAATCATGAAGCATGTCTTTGCAGCATTGACATTAGCCCAGATGGAATGAAGGCACTGGTTACGTTGTCCTCGGGAGATATGCGGAAGGCCTTAAACATCCTGCAGGTGCGTGAATGTCCTGTGTGCACCCACACCCTGGCACTACCCACTCCCCACCTAACCCCCCCCCCCGCCCCGGGGCCGGTCTTCCGCAGAGCACCAGTATGGCATACGGGAAGGTGACGGAGGACTCAGTGCACACGTGCACAGGCCATCCGCTGAAGTCGGACATCGCCAACATCCTGGACTGGGCCCTGAACAAAGACTTTACCTCGGCCTACAAGCGTATCCTTCGGGGCTGTTTGTGGGCACCTGCAGTCTGGGGGAACGCAGCCTTATCAGAGACAGCAGACGCAAAACCTACTTCCTCAAAAAATGTATTTATTATTATTATTGAAATGTAATATAGATATTATCAGAAACATTTTTTTCCAAATCTGCATTTCGTCAACCACATTAAAATTTTGAGTTGGCTTCTTCAAATTTCTGACCAGCTATGATATAATAATCTGGTTTTTTTTTTTAGTTTTTAGTTTTAGTAAACATTTCTTGGTTTTAGATTACTTCTACTAGTAAACTCACTCTCATCATCATGTTAAAAACAGCAAATGTTATAGCTCAGCAGGAAGCCTTATGAATTTAACAGATTAAGTAACTTCAGCATCCTGCATTGTGTTTCTTTCGCTTTCACTTTCTCTGGCATGTTTAATCTCTTTCTTTCAATTAACATTTTGTTGACAATCCCAGAAATGGATCTTGAAACTGATTTTTTGAGGTAGAAATTTATTATAGTTAATTATAAATGATTTTTAAAAATAATTATTCAACATTGTCTTCTGGTCTGTCTTAGCTGTGACCATCGGCAGTTTAAATCGGTCAGTGAAGCAGCAGCTTCACGTTAGTGTCTGTATTCATATTCACTGCGACTCCCTCTGATTGGGAGACGAGGTACCATGTAAAGAAGAAGCAGAAAGATTCCTGAGAGATGATGCTTAGAAGGGAATTGTGGGATAGTCCGCAGGCTTGTCTTTGGTCTTGCTGAACCATGCATGGTGCAGTTTAAAGGAATCAGTGTGCTCTATGGCACTGAGCTCAGGTGTGTGTAACGAGCATTGGGTATGTGCTCAGGATGGGCCAGGCTGGCGTGGGTGGTCTTCCATCTCCATGTGAGGTGGAGACCTTTGACTCTGTTTAACCCCTTGATTTTTGGAGGAAACACTGGATATCAAAATGTCAGATTTTCCAGTACTGCTACCACCCATTGTCCTACTTCAATGGACTTTGGATGTGTATAAGTGTCCGTCCTTAATTTTTTTCCACAGAGATCCTACATCTCAAAACCCTCAAAGGCCTGGCATTACAGGACATCCTGACTGAGGTCCATCTTCTCATCCACAGAGGTATTGCGCTCCCCCCTCCCTTCCCGAGTCAGACGGTATTTGGAAATGCAGTGGACACATGTCATGTCGTTAAATCGCATTGACTCAGTATATGTATAGAATGCCTCAGTTCAGTGGCACAATTCCCCCATGATACATTGTGGCATGCATCCTGACATGGTCACAGCCTCTGTCTGAAATCCTCTGCTGGATCTAAACATGAAGTATCCGTATGAAACGGACGATTAGCTCATTGCAGTGGGCTTAGTGGAGCCCAGCGCGGGGCAATGCCCAGAAGAGACCTAAACCTGAATCTGACACCATCTGCATAGTGACGGTGTAGATGTTTTCTTGTTCCGGTTTCCCTGGAGACCCTTCAGGTTGGCATGGCAACGGGACGTTCCTACTGTAGGAGGAGCCATTTGCCAGCATTGAATTTACAGCACGCTTTACTTCTGCTAAGTTGGGGGTGGGAAACAAAAAAAAGCAGGGATCTCTTGTTATGTATAACGTGTTAAATATTAAGCTTTATTACTATAATTTCATTGGAATAACAGACTTGACAGTAGTCTTTGTCTGTGTATCTCCCCTGTTGAATGTCAAATGCCTGAAGCAACGGTGTTTTCTAGAGAATGGTTGAAACAAAAGCCTTACACAAAGAAAGGCTTGCTGGACGGTGTTTAGATAAAACGAGGCATAATGATCCAATAGTGATTATCAACAAAGCCTCTTAGAATAACTTTGGGAAATCCCCCCGTTAGACCTGAAAGCTCCTTTATGATATGTGACCACAGTGTATTTTTTTCCCTCCAAATTCCAGCCTATTAATCCCGTAACCCTCTGTCTGCGGGCAGTCGGGGACCCCCTGTCCTTTGTCACAGACTCAGGCGGAAACGCTTCTGTTTACAGAGGAAAATTTTCAGACCAAAACAAAAATAGATGTGGGTTTGTTTACCGTCTGCCTGGGCAGAGCTCTTTCCAGAAAAGTGAAAGGCCACGCTTACGGCTCTGCCCGCTTACTGGCGAGCCCCCACCCCCCCCGGCCCGTCATGCTACGCAGACCGTTTGCCCAGTCACAGGCTGCTGACATCACTCGTGGGTTTTGGAATGACTAGCACAGCATTTTTTTGCATGTACGCTGTCGTTCCTCCTACTACTGTTAATCACTGTGGTATGATATTATCTTTATTATTTAAAGTTTTACAGTTTTTGATGATTGTTGAACTTTATTTTGTTTTTGAACAGTGGACTTCCCACCATCGATTCGAATAGGCTTGCTCATCAAGTTGGCAGACATTGAGTAAGTCTTTGGGGTTTTAAATTGGGATACAACGCTCTGACCCAAATTTTAGGTAATAAATGTAATAAATATGCGATATATATGTTGTGCATCTGAATATCTTGATATGTTAGCCTTTCACTGAGCAAAAGTCTGCTGCTTTTAGAGCAGTGGTTGTTTTATGTGAGGGGAACGCAACGCAAATTAATCTGTTACAGTCACAGATGACCAGTGACTGCCTGCTGTTTCTTGCCCAGTAGGTTGGGAACTAGGTCAGATATGTGCCCTGGTCGAGTCTTCTTGCTCATAATTAAGCAGGCCTCACTAAATAGTTGGGTGTTTAATCTTAATCTGCTTGATTTTCCCGCGTCACTGAGTTGAGTTTCAGGAAATCATAGGTGAGGGTTAGAGTTTAGTGAAAGGCGTGTTTGCGTCAGCAAGCTGTGTGAACCCCTGTGCGTGGTTTCTGCTCTTTGGATTGCAGAAGCTCATTCCAAGTAGGCTTGTAGGCTGAGTAGAGTTTGATTTCCCCTAAGAGGTCATAGAGTTTTTACACGTCAACCTTCATCTTAGGGGATAGACGACATATCGTCTAGTTTTGATATTGGTGTCAGTATCATGTCACTCCGGGCCGAAACTCCCACCATCTTCTCAGTATCAAGCAACAACTGAGGCTCCTTAGTCTCCAGTTAAACTGGGAACAGTCTCACTTTCGGAGATTAAGCGTTTTTGTTTCATCTCTGTAAATCAGGTACCGCTTAGCGTCTGGGACAAGCGAGAAGATTCAGCTGAGTTCAATGGTGGCGGCTTTCCAGGCTGTGCGAGACCTGGTGGTCAGCAGCGCTTGAGCGGTCACCCTCCCTACGGTGGTCCCCCAACCCAAGAGACCACAATACTTTTGTAGTTATAAATGCTTTAATGATTTTTGAAATAAATATTTTGCACTTGCATGATCAAAGAATGTTATTTAGTAAATGTATCTAACCTGAAATGAGTATTTGCTTCACAGAGCAGTACTTTGAGCCTCTCTGTGCCACATTAAACCGCACGCCCTTTATACAGCAGTTTGTTCATTAAACACAGCTGGTCGTCTTTATTTCTGAGTGGAAGTTAACCTTTCCTCCCAAAGAGTTAATTTATATCAGCACAGGATGTGCTGTATTTACCGGGAGATGTGATACACAATGTGAACTATTGCCCCCGTTCTGAGTTTTTTTTCCCTGGTCATCCATCCTGTCGTTATGTGCAGGTCAGTATTTCCTCACTCCAAGACCCAAAAAAAGGAGATGATTATTTTACCATCTGCGGATTGTTAACAGAATAGAGAACCAGAGGACTGAGAAACATCAGTATTATTACCTATAAATATACAGAATATTACCTGAAAATTACTCCTAACTGAATATTGAGGTAAGAAGTTTCCAATGGATAATTTTTAATAATACTTTTATTTATTAATCTGTTACCGATTTGATACTTGTACACATTTTAAGCATTGACTTATTTCCTCGCCCACAATACGAGCAGCTAACGCTTATAATTTTCATGAACACCTGTTCCGACTTGGATTCCAAAGAATCAGCCCTGATTCTGGGACTTATTTTGATTATTAATAGTAACAACAAAAAAGGCTGATATCAAGGTCATTAGTGGGATGTCAGTATTGATTTTTTTTTATTTTGGCTCCGTAGCAGTCATTTTGGTCCTCGGCACCGTTCACTGTGACTTATTTCCATAGCTGCGTGGCTCCAGTCTACCAGAAGAGCCCTCAGCTCAAAGCTGTAGGATCCCGAGTCCCTGTTTAGTCTAGCGGTAGCTGGTGCATCCCACAGCGAGCCTCGTGACACCCCTGCAGGTTCCTGTAGGTGAGGAAGTCCTTTATCTTGTTAGGAATGGGCAGTGCCATCACCTGGTGGGTAGAGATGTGGCACCTCAGGGCCACCCGACTCAGGTGGCTAAGAGTCGGCACAAGTCGGGGCGTCCTCCAGAACTTCACGTGTCCATCTCTAGTGCTGCCAACATCAGAAAGCTCAAATGAAGCCAGAAACCGAGTTCAAGCCCATTTGTTGCCATAATACATAAAGCACTGTGATTTTATTGCAAAGACCAAAGGTTTGCTGTTACCCTGTTGCAACGACGCCTCCATGTGGATGGAATGTGCAGCACAGGCCATTTGAGAAGCGAAGGAGATCAGTCTCCATGGCTGGGTTGTCCTGACCCAGTTTCCAAATCCGTATTGCCCTGGGAATCACCAAGATCAACCATGAAATAAGGCCCCCTGCGTCTGATGGGATCACACGAGTCCAATCCCGTCTGGCTGCATGCACGCAAGCTCCCCCATCGTCCATGCCCATGCTTCTCTGTCGAGAGCAGCCACTAACATTAACATCTCCTTGGCCTGCAAATGGAGACATAACGAACGGAGCTTCACCAGTCATCATACCTGTCTTCTGTGACAAAAGCCAGATGCAGGCCCTCAGTAGAGAAACAGACTGCTCGGATTGGCGTGTTCATGATATCGTGATCACAGAACAGGCAGTCCCTGATGAATAAAAACAGCCTTGGATTAAATGTATTCTACATGTTAATGATGATGCTTCTGGAATACAGGCAGCATAGACAAGTGCAGACCCCAGAACGTTCCAGCACAGTCATCTTACCTCAACACGATGAGCCGTTCACCGGAGTGGGGGTCAAACACGTCAATTTCCCACCTTGTGGCAAAAGCTGCAATGGCCAACAGTGCCCCATCAGGCGAGAAGTCACATGACACGGGGAACATGTCAAAGCCCTGCAGGTTCTTCATGAAGGTGTAAGAGCGGAGACTCCAAAGGTACACCCTCTGGGCAGAGAGAGCAGCAGCCAGAAAAACCAGTCCGATGGAGACACAGAAGCCAGGAAACAACAGGTTGCCTTATTAAACAAAAAAAAAAAAAAGGATTTACCGTGTTCCCCCTACAAACGGATGCAATCATGCTAGAGTCCGGGGAGATACTGCAGCTGTAAACCCAACTTGTGTGACCAGTCAGAACATGGAAGTTGTTGCCTGGCGATTTGGGGGGGGGGGGAGAAGTCACCGCAACATAAAACAGCTTATATTTATGACTTCAAAAATTATTCCAACTGCTTAACACTCTTTCCTTCAATTGCTCATTCCAAAATATTTCAGTTCTAAATGCCCTTCAGTGCAGGGTCAGAACTGGGCCCAGAGACCCACTGCATGGCCTGCAGGGCATCCCGGATGGGATGCGAGTCCATTGGACAATTTAAAGACACTAAATAACCGAAATTCCACATCCTTGGACAACTGTGTTACCAGAGGCTACATGAGAACACAAACCCCGGCTTGGCCCAGTAATAAGGATAAAACATCTTGCAGCTTGTTGACGCCTTCAATTACATGACTCTACACCATGTTGAAACCACACCAGTTTTTCCAGTAGGAACACAGGCAAGGCCAAGTTCTCAAATGGATGTTTATCACGCCATCCCCATACACGGTCCGCCGCCACGGGCAGGCGAGCAGGACAACAGGCCAAAGAAGAGCTCTACCCACCTGGTTTGCTCAAGTCCCATATCCGTAACGTTTTGTCCCGAGATCCGGACACGAGCGTGAGGCTTCCGTTCGGCGTAAAGGCCAAGTCCCTTACGACCCCCTGGTGGCCTGTCAGATGGAAAAGCTGTTTTCCTGAAAAGAGAGAACAAACATCCCTAACAATAAAACATCCTCCAAAACCATTTATTCTTGGCAGGCCTGAAGCAAATCCTAGGAAAACCACCGGACCTTGAATAGGATCCCAGTACAGAGGACACACACTTCTACACTGCATACAATTCACAGGTATGTAACCACATTCCTGGCCACCCATGCAGAGAGATAGAGACGTGCATCTGGATGGGGCAGTATTACCCACAATCACGGAAATGTGAGACCACTGTGCTAATCACTAACCCACTGTACTGCCAGCTAAAGTATAATGAATAAAAAGTGTAAATTCTGATGCTGGTTACCCATAGATATCTTGTCAGAAGGGATGCTAAAGGGGGAAAAAAAACACATTTCATTTTTGAGGGATTCACATGTATTTTTATGTTGTAGGGGATTTTAAGGGCCTTGCTCAAGGGCCCAATGGTGACATCACCGCGCTGACCCTCGGATTCGAACCAGTACCCGAATTCGCTGAGCCACCCCCAGCCCCTAAACCATGCACCTCTATGAGAACAGCAACAAATTCATTATAATAGCTTCTTTGCAAATGCCTTACAGACACTGCATAACAGCATTTCCCATCTAAACAAAATGTTAAGTTTTGCCTGCTTAGTTATGTTCCTTGCCAACTGTATTGTTCTACTGCATCTATGTGGGCTATCTTGTAATGGCTGTCAAATGCCAACCGTGCATTACAAATGTTAGGAATTTCTGCTATAGCTTCATAATTTTAAAAACACACCTGTGGTCACTCCCCATATTTTAATATTTCCGTTGTTAAGGCCAGTTGCCAGAAGCAGCTCCGGCGGTACGCCTTTGACATTTGTGCGGCTTGCAAACTTGGAGGTAACAGGTCCAAAGGCCAGGCTCCACACACTGTGCCCGCACTGCAGTGTCCGCTCCCTGCTCCTGGGGGCGTCCTCTGTTTCCGCGCTCCGGTGTCGCCTGCAGGTGACAGCATATTCGTACCCGTTAGGACGGCGACACGGTAAGCGGGGGCTGGGAGGACGCACGGACGACAATGCACGACGTACTCGACGTCCTGCAGAGGCCATGGCAGCAGTTTTACGATGCCGTGTCCCAGGGACCATGCAAAGCAGCCGCCGTCCGGGGAGAACTGCACGCTCCACGTCTCGCACCCCGCGCGTCCGTCCAGCGGCGGCGGGTGCACAGGCTTCAGCTCCAACATCAGTGCGCCTGCCGTCGCTGCATCATAATAATCATTTTTATTATCCTAATAAATACGATCCGAACACTCAATGTGCGGACGCGCTCCTCCCCCTTTCGGCGTCCATTTCCTTACACAGACCAGCGGACGCCTTTACCTGCTCCGCGTCGCTCGTCCATTGATGAACACGGCGGCGCCTGCATCCCTGCCCTCTTCCTTCTCCCTGCACTACTTCGGCTTTTCCTCAATCCCGCAACGTGCGTTTCCGCTTCGCCCCCGACATCGGTCCGAAACACGGCCGTACGACCGACAAGCGAATCCGATCGGCGCCGCCTAAGCAGAGAGACCCGGTCAGCCTGTCACTCCGGAAATGCGGCATTTAGCTAACATAACCGGCTCTGTTACGAAGTACTATGATTATACTGATGAGTGGATGTATATACAGAAAGTCAAGTTCGCCCGGACAGCGCTCTAGGATTCGGTTCATTACCGGAAATAAATGTTCACCCTCTTACACAGACAGCCTTCCTCTTTTACCACCTGACATGCACACGTGTTGCTGTTGTCATGCACCGCTGTCTTCATGTTTTGTTTTTGGGTTTTTTTCCCCCCAGACGATCGCTCTGTTTTATCTAATTAAAATGACAACAGGGCCTGATGCCGACCTAAGGATCGACCCTGCCTGTTTCCTGGACGGGCGTTTAAGTTGAACTAAACGGCGTTTTTCCCCTGAAGAGATTTGGCATGTGTGCCCTGTGACGGACTGGCGTACCATTCAAGGTACATACCTGCCTTATGCCGCCAGGTCCAAGATAAGCGGTCGGAGGATGGCGAAATGGGTAGCTTTTGCACTAATTACAATTATATGTTTAGCATAAATACAGAGGATGAAAAAATAAAATGCACAAAAGTGACTTGGAAGCTGAACGTAGCATAAATTGTAGGCCTGCTGCTTATTTAGTACCAGCCAATGACCGTTCACTTACACATTACAGAAAGTAGTTGGTGATTATTTTTATTATTATTATTATTATTATTGATAATTATAATATTATACATTGATTGTAAATCATTTTAAAATTGTAAATAACAGGATGTTTATTGACAACGGATGGATGGAAGACCATATATGGTTTTGCATTTTAAAGATTGTAGCAAAAAACAAACGTGACAAAATAGATATTACAAAGCAAGGGTATTTACATTGTATTTAATAGCAACGTTAAAAAGTAAAATGAACTCAATCCATTTTCAGATACTAACTGACCTAATGTAACTGCTGATTATTAAATATTTTGACGAAGGCATTGCACATATGCGTCTCAACCTGCGGCGGACTAACTTCTCTGGGGGCCCTAGGCTGTCACGGGTAGGGGGCTCACCTAAGTGGGCCATTGGAAATATAAAACATACTCTAAAACGATGGAACATCAATAATATTCTAATCAAAATGTGTGATGCAGCGCTAAAACTTACCGATGAGGGTGGGGGCAGGAATTAATGCTGTCGGTAAAATTTGCTAATGGAGGGCTGGGGTTATCGCGCCAGAGGATAGATTTAAGATTCCCTCTTTCGCTGAGGGTCCTGAATTTTTGCATACATTGGTTTAATTGTGTTCTCTCCGCGTCTGTTCACAAGTTGTCTACCACTCTAGTGAGACATCAGACAAGGGAGATGTAATGCTACTCTTGTGTCTTTGTGCTGTTCTTCCTTGTCAGGCTACTTCGTGCCAGTTTGATTGACGGTAAACAGCCGGCAGAATCCAGTGTCAAAATAAAGCTGCAAAGTCTCAAAGCAGAATAGTCCATTACGGCTGGAGCAAGGGCAGCTTTGTCTATCCTGAAAACTGTCGCTAAAAATGCAAATAACATTCATGTTGCTATCATTTAAATGACCATTTTGTGTCATATCCTTAAATGTAACTTC